>LZPO01055722.1:17708-36379 GCA_001675575.1 Neotoma lepida | reverse complement strand
ACACGCACACACACACGCACGCACATGCACACACACACAGACACACACACAGACACACACAACACATATACACTAGGATTAAAAGCATGCATCACTAATTACGGCGTATTTGCTGGTTTTTGTGCTCTAAATTTTACTTCATCCATTTTTACTTTAACCATTCAACAGTAAGAGAATACCTTGGTTATACTCACTTTGGATATAGGAACTGTGTATCAAACTCTGAATCTTCACTACTGATTTCTGGATGTTGTGTCAGTGTCAGCTATCTTGAGTCCATTATGAATTTAACATGAGTTTGGCCATTGGACCAAAAGTAAAACATCAAGGCCTTGGAAGGGAATAGTCATAATATCCGATAGTTTTGAAGATTTTGGGCTTCTTCACAATTCTAAGTTTCTGGTCAATGAGTCAAAACATTTAAGATGTTTGTAGGTACTATTAATAATTTTTAAAATGTGGTTTTGGTTATTTTTAGGATTTATTCTGTTAAATTCTTATATGTAATAGGATTAAAAGCATTTAAAATTAATGACTAGCATTATACTATGTTTATCTCTGCTAATAACCCAACTGCCTTAAAGACTCTGGTGTAGAGTGTAGATGGGTCATAGAATTGTCAGAACTGAGTCCTAGGTTTCACAGCAGAGATTTCCAAATCATTGTCTGCTATTAAATGAAGTTAGTGTATGAAATTAAACTGATTTGCTACCTCAACAACTGAGGGATTTACACAGATAATGAATACCTGAAAAGGTTCACTGTAATCAATGTACATTCTCTTGACATTTTATCTAAAGCAATACAAACAAAACAACCACGACAACAACAACAACAGCAACAACAACAACAATCCACTNATATCAGAAATNAGCATTAAAAAAAACAACCAGAAAAAGAAATTCCTAATGCTATTCTGCTATACTCATGGATTGGTGCCTTGTCCAGTCACCATCTGAGAGGCTTCCTCCAGCAGCAGATGAGAGCAGGTGCAGAGATCCACAGCCAGACATTATGCTGCTGAGAGAGAGTCTAAATTGGAGGTCTCTCTTCACCAGGTCCCTCCCCTAGGTGATTTGGAACCCCTATGAAGAGAGGGAGGGAAGACAGTAGGAGTCAGAGGGGATTGAGCACACTAGGAGAACATGGCCCACCTAATCGATTAAGCAGGACTTACATGAGCTCAAAGAGACTGAAGTGGCAAGCATGGGGCCTGCATAGTTTTGCACCAAGCCCTCTGCATATATGTTATGGCTGTTAAGGCTTGGTATTTTTGTGAGACTCCTAATGTGGGAGCAGATATATCTCAGATTTTTTTCCTGCTCTTGAATCACTCCTATTAGGTTGCTTTGTCTGACCTTGATATGAGGGATTTTGCCTTGTCTTATTGTATCTTATTTTGTTCTGTTTGGGTGTTGTCTCCTGGAGGCCTTTTCTTTTCTGAAGGAGAGATGGAAGAGGAGTGGAACTGAGGAAAGGGAAACTGGAGGGGAGTTAGGAGGAGTGGAGGGAGGGGAAACTGTGGTTGGGATGTATTGTATTGAAGAATCAATTTTCAATAAAAAGTAAGAAAATCATGTTCTTAGCATAAGACAGCATTGTCTACAAGTTTTGTGAAGAAGTTTTATAAGGAAGTGATATATGACTATCTTTGTATTATCCCAAAGGTTAAGAATTTATTTGGAATCATATATATGTATATATATATATATATAATAAGAGAGTACTTCATAATCTAGTATATTTTTACATAGACAATGGCATTCCTCTGTGTTTCCGGTACCTTGTTTGATATTTCTTGGAAGAATCGCACTGCTTTCGTTACATAATTCTTGAGCAGTTACTGTTAAGTTTAATTCTGGAATATTTATATGCATATTACTTTTGTATTTGCATGGAAGTTTTGTAAGATGGTTAACTACAGTGTTTAACACAACACAGTAGTAAAGAGCAGAAAGAATAACAGTCTGAATGACATAGGGGTGGTGTCTCTAAGGCCTTAATTAATTATTCCTTAAGGAATTATTAAATGCACCACATTGGAAAATAGAAGGAACAAAGGTGAGGATCTTTAGTGAACTCTATGATGGAATATAGGGGAGAGACCTCTGTGTTGCTTTTGTTCCATTATACATGTGGGATTTACAGAGGAAATGCATAGACACTTGCACATGTCCTAAAATTTCAGTCCAGTATTAAAAAAAAAATTGACCCCGGTGGAATACAGAACACATCAGAAGAAGAAAATCTCTGAAATTTACTGACCAGCTAGGCTAGAGTGCTTGTCAAATTCCATTCCTTGAAGAAGTGCTACCTCGAATTAGCTAGTGGTAATGTACATCTGCATCAGACCAGTAGATGATGGGTATTTAAGCATAGGAGCACTCATGGATTCCAGATGTATATAACTGCATATGCATTTCTTAAACTATATCTAGCCAGCCAAAATCCCGGTATGGCTAAAGGCAGGACTCATGAATCCTAAGACTCATCAGAGTAGCTATTTGTATTTAATGAGCTAATGGAAGGAAAAAGTCAGATTTTCTCAGGGATGCAAACCCTGAGAAGCTACCCATTTTCCAATAAATGGTCTCATATCCATGCACACACAGGTGCCATAAAGAACTTAGTTGTTATTAAAGAGACAGAACATATATGAACACCACATGAAATAGTGATAGTGGTAATTGGAGAGGAATTATAGTGTAGGGAATGGGCTGGAATTTTACAGACACACAGTTTCATATATTAATATTGAATAAATTTTTGTGAATATCAATTGCACCTCAGAAACAAAAATGATTGCCTGTTGCNTATAGATACGTGTGTAACCCCACCTAAAAAACTTATACACATACAGAATTGTTAAGAATTTACATATATTTTAAGGTTTTCTTTTCTAAAATAAATACATCTTGAATTATTTCTTTATCATGACACTATTAATATTCTGTGCTAATTTGGCATATTTTGAGCAGGGCTTGAAAGCAACATTTCTTTTTACAACCCAAGCAGCTTTTTGTAGGGTACTCTAATAGCCATACATATATTAGGTAGTGTTCCAATTGAAAAATATAATTATAACACCCTGAGAAACTGACACAGGCAGCTCATAAAGAGACAGCAGCAAGCTGCACTTGGCAGCCCAGATTCACAAGCAGAAAGGTGAAGACAGAAATGGAGGCTTTCTTGTATATAGCCAGTATGTAGCCCTAAGCAGCTAGATACATGATCAGCACCTAGGTACCACTGCCTTTTCTTGTCTATTGTTAATTGGAGGCAGAGATGGGGGAAAATTATGTTTTGTTCTGTCTTTACCGTTCACTTTCCTTGTTNCTGCTTTAACACAAAGGGAGGAGGGAGAGGGAGATGAATCGTCAGCGCTGGAGGAAATCACCAAGGTTACCACAGGCTTTTGCTTTCGATGGCTAGGTTTGAGATCTCTCTTCTGATTGGTTCTTGATCCACTCTCTATTTGAATGCACCCACTCCTCCAATTAGAGGCAACCAGAGGTAATAAAAATCTCTGCAGCCAGGGTTTTTACCAGTCAGGCTCCTGGCTAGAATCCAGGTACTGGCTGGTACCTGATCTAGCCAAAGCCTGACCGTAAGCTGTGAAAACAAAGGACGGCTGCGCCTGTATGCTGCAGGTGACAGAGCCAGTGAAAACCCAGCATAGGCAGGGATTTGCTGAATCCCCCACACTCCGGCTCTGAGTCACAGGNTCCTGCTTCCTATGTAAGAAATGTGAGCCTGCGTCTGAAGCTTCAGCTTTAAAATCTGTCGTCTATGCCTTAGTCTTGTAGTCCTGCATCATCTGCAAGGAATACGATGCAGTTTGGAATCAGTTTCTGACCGAGACCAGGGATGTGCTGTTCNGTACACTTNCTTGGGGGACCCACTGTGAAGGACTGCTATGGCAAAGACAGTTCTCATATAGCCGCTGAGACGCTCTGAGAGCCATGACCTTTAACATTCCCTATGGTGCAATGCCTTACTCAGCCTTGATGCACGGGGGGAGGGGCTAGGTCCGGCCCCAACTTGGTTTGCCAGCGTGTGTTGACTGCCTAAGGGAGGCTTACCCTCTATGAGGAGGGAATGGGGGTGGGAAGGAGGTAGGTGGGCGGGGGTGCAGGCGGGAGAAGAGGGTCATCTAAAGCCCTCTGTGGGCTAAGAGATATAACACTGGCAATGTTATTTATCATCCTGCTGCCTTCAAGGGCCACAGAGGTTCAAATTTTCAATNGGGTNTCTACAGTAAGGTTTAAATTTTCACTGCAGTCTGACAAATACTGTCTTCCCTGTGTGTTCATTCCTTTCTATGAGGTGCAGTAAGGCATGAGATTATTGGAAAATAATTGTCTCTCTGTGCTGTCTGAGTAGTATTCTGTACTTCCACTGAAAGAAATTTACCCAGCAGATTTCCTTGTCACTCTTTTTCACAAGGAATCTCAGCTAACTGACCAGTANCTCCTCATTAGTGTTCTGTTTCCACGAATTATTTCTGTGTTTTTGTTGCATTTTCCTGAACAGTCCTTCTGCCTGCACAGAATAATAAAGATTTTTATCAAGGGAAAGGCAGTTATTATTACATTCTCTGTGGTCATCACATGGTAAAACCTAATTTCAAATGAGGAAATAACATAGTAAACGACATATCTCCTAGGAAATTGTCCAGTTAACAATAAATAGCTGTCGATACCATGTGAGCTCAGAAGTACAGTGACCCCCACCCAGGCAGGACTCCTACTTTAATACCCATGACTATTGTGCCTCTCCACCATATTCATGCATTTATTTAGAAAACACTTTCTGTGGTCTACAGCCTAGAAGATCAGTGTTTCATTTAGTGCCTGCAGGTGTTCTACCATGGCTTTNATTTGTGAAGGAAATGCTGTGAGCAGAGGAGTGCTGCATCTGAGAACTCAGGAAGTGTTTGGGGACATGAATGCTAAAACAAAATGTCATCTGCAAGTACGTTTGTTTATTTAATCTGCATGAAACTCCCTTTAAGGTCTTGACAGAAGAAAATGGCATGTATTATTGACAAATGTCCAGAATCCTGGCCTAGACATAGAGTTCTGGCTGAAATTAAAAAAAAAAAAAAAGGAAAAAAGAAAAAAGAAAAAACCAGCCACATAAAGTTCAGTTGTGGTTAAGACTGCTCATGCAGAGGTTCAAAGCTTGATTCACAGCATCCAGATTGGGCAGTTTACTGCAGCCTGTGAGTCCAGCTCCATGGAGTCTGAAATGCTTTTCTAGCCTATGTGGATACTCACATATATATAAGCACACACCTAAAATATTAATATTTAAAAATCTCTTTCAACAGAAATAAGTGCAAGAAGTAGCTGAGGCTTTTTGGGTCTTGAAACTACCCAGGCTGTATACTCTTTCATTTAGCCCCAAATTCGNTGCTACTGTGAAGACCTTCNCAAAAGATACAAATGCAGCATAGCGTAATTCCAGTGTCTTACTAAGAGAATAACCTGTCTACTCAACAGACTTCCTGTTAGATTTGTGCACTTTGTCTCAGGTTGCTTATAATTATATTTCACTGAAAATATTGGAAATGTTTGTTTTTTGCATAGTGTCATAGCTACTTTGGAAAATTGTCAATTTTTGGAATTTGATTGATTAACGCAGTCTTCTGGTCACTTTACAGTGTTTTTAAAAAATATTCTGGACAATAGATGCTCTACACTTANGTGATTTGAAAGTACGTTACTCAGTTGATTGCGCTATCTTTTCTATGTATTACTGTTTCTTTCTGTTGTTGATGTTTTCTTTTTACTCTGTATTACTGTATTTTCATTTATATTTTAGGAGTAAGATTCTATTGGCGTTTATGAAGGGGAGAATGANGGGATAGTTTAGTAATCCACTTTGTCATATGATACGTCTTCAGAGGACATACAGGATAACACTCAAACTTCTACCAGTGTAATATTTTGCTATCCCATAGAGCCTTACCTTCAGTAGGCTTTCAAATCCCATTAGTCTGAGGTATTGATTTCCTTGACATTGTCGTGCCCATGACAAACAAAACCCATTCACTAAGGACTTGACCATCTCTCCACAATTTTTTAAAATTCTTATTGTTGTTTGTTTTGTGAGATGTGAATCACCATGCTTCTGAATATCTATAGTTTTGTACATTGTGCACATTCGTGCACATGTGTGAACATAGGAGATAACAAATCCATGTTAGCAGGCACCCTATATTTCTCTCTATATTCATTTCGTGAGATTGAATTCCTGAATGAAATTCAGTTAATTATTTTGGGTTGTCTAGCAATGCAATAACCCTGAGAGAAGCTCTTAAACTTCACCAAATGCCAGAATACAGTCTTGAATAGCACTATTCTTCACTTTTTCATAGCCACCCCTTTTATGTTTTTCTTATATTTTATACATATGCCTATAGGGACATAAATTTCTGCCCTTGTCATCTGTCTGGAAAGCTTTATGATTAAAATCTTCCTACTGAATCATTTGGGAAATATTATATGTATTTTTAGTCTAAAATATTTTATTACCTCATTAAATATTTCATTTATTAACCAGTGAATTAATCCAGAATGGTCAGTCATAGAGAATGAATGTGGAAGTAGACCCTGTCATGCTGATGTTTAATCTCAGACCTCAACCTTGGCCCTGATACACACATGACTTACTGGAAAAGAAAATAGTGAGTAATTGCCATGTGCATTTGAAAGCAGGTCAACATGGGGAATTTATTATGTACAAATAAGAGACAACACAAGGTGGCAGTATAACTTAGTTGGTCTTAGCTTTATAACTATAAAGAAAATTGATACTAGAGAGAATTTGTTAGAATTAGCAGATATTGTGATTTCACAAGTAGTTTTAGAATATGGCCCCCCAGCATTTCCACAAAAGTATTCTATGTATTTATTTTTCAGAGTGCTCTAGAGGAACAGAATCCATAGAATATATATTTTGATAAGATGAGCCTCTACTGTCCTCTCCAAATATTTTTTTCACATTTGGGTGGAAACTGTTTTTTTTCACATATGCTACCACAGCAGTCTTCCATAAATTTATATCTATCTATATCTGCTGCACCATCCCAATAAATCATGAAGACACCATTGAAATTACTCCCTTGAACTTCAAGCTCATATTTATTTATTTATTTAGTTAGTTAGTTATTTAATTATTTATTTATTCATTTATTTATTTATTTAAAGCCCATTGAGTCCATTTAAAGTTTCTCATATACAAACAGGTTTTGGGTCATTCACTGGGATATTAGAATTATACAAACAGGCATCCCGATAAAGTAGACACTCAATCCACTGCATGTATCCTATACCTTTCCCTTCATGACAGTTTTTAATGCAAGTTTTTCTATAAGTTCATTGTGTAAAAGCCATGCAAACACCACAAGCCTATATTTCATACCACTACTACATATTTCCCTGCTTTTAATTCCTCCCATGTTACAATTCCCATTTTCATTGTCTCTGTGTTTTGCTGAATGATATATATTTCAGATGGCAGAGTTATGGGGACTTGCAGAGACATAGGTAGACAGATAAAGCACAATTGAGCCTGCTAGTATAGCTGATTCTTATTCTTAGAAGACATTTCTAGGAGAAATGAAGATAAGACCAGGGGCTAATGTTTAAACAGAAATGATAGGGTAAATGGGAGGACCTAGGGGTCTTTTGAAACAGCTATCCCAAAGTTCACTTAGCAGAATCTTCGATGGGACCATTCCATCCCTAAATAATACTGGAAAACCTTGTTAATTTGACTGTAACAAGGGCTCAGTCTTCTGTCCTTCCCAGGAAAAGAGTTCAGGTTTTATNCAAATGAACAAATTCCCTCAAGTAACCCTTTCTGGGGACTTGCTTCGAGGATTTTAGAAGACCTCCAGTCAAATTAATATACCAAAATGACAATCATGGAGAAAGACTTGGGTATGGCTGTAANTATCATTCATTCTTGTGGGTCCCATCTAAGTGAGGAGACCTACACCTCCATGAATGGTACAGTTTGGGCCCCCAGTCAGTTTCCACCCCCAGCAGGAGTAAGGCAGAGTAGGAGGATTCTGCTTCCGTAGAGTTATGAGGTTTGGACTAGTATGGCTGTGTAGAGATTTTTCTTGAATAATCCAGGGAGGAGGCACGTACTTGGGAATGGAGCCTATGGAAACAATGCTTTTCCTGGGTTGAGTAACAGAGCACTGGTTTTCCTTGATATACCTGGGTATAGCCAGTGTAGGCAGCCACTCTTCTGTTCAATCCTTGTCATTTTCCCACAAACAGATGCTAGGTCATGAACTGTGAATAGCTAAGTGTAGCCACTGAGCGTTTGTTCTTTTGTTTTCATTTCCTAGATGCTGTGACATACACAAGCCGGGCATCCAAATATCAATAGAATCTAAATAAATGAAATAAACTATTGAGCCACTGTATTAGCTTACAGATTATGAATTTGAGAGAAAAAAATGTTGAGGGAAAACATGCTAATTTTTTATGTGAATGGTGGAGTTTTGAATTATGGTTGACATATTTGACATTGGACTCTGATATAATAGGTAAATTGGGTTGGATAAGAGAAATGAAGGTGTTGGCTGCTTATTTATCTCTAGGTAGACAACAATAGAAGTAGGCCCAAATTAGACCAATAATAAAGAACATAGCTTCATACAACCAGTCCTGGAAACCCTGAAAAGAGTTGTATATCAGTGAGGAAGGAAGTGACCTAGAAAAAAAAATCAAGACTCCCCTAATGGTGAGCCACCATGTAGATATTATTCAAATTAACGTCAGATTCCAGAGAATATTGCAATCAAAGANAAATATGGAAATTGCTAGAAATACAGAAAAGATTTAACCTAGAAAATAATCTATCACTGACTGACTCACTGGCTATGGGACATGGGAGAAGGAAGGACCATGCTGAAAGTCTTGAAAAAATTACTCTTGCTCATAGAATTCCTCCTCTCTCTCATCAATTGGACTCCTTGAGCTCGGCCTGGTGCCCAGCCTGATGCCCTGCCATGGATCTCTGCATCTGCTTCCATCAGTCACTGGATGAAGACTCTACNATGACAGGGTATTCACTNATCTGATTACCCGAGTAGGCCAGTTCGGGCACCCTCTCGACTATTGCCGGTAGTCTAAGGGTGGGGTCATCCTTGTGGATTCCTGGTAACTTCCCTAGCACTCTGTTTCTCCCTATTCCCATGNTGTCTTCATTTATCATGGTATCTCCAAACTAGTGGAAACCCATGAACTGTGGACCAATAGCTGTGGAGCCCCCATGGGATTGTACTAGGCCCTCTGGATAGGTGAGACAGTTGTTTAGCTTGAANTGTTTGGGGGACTCCAGGCAGGGGAATTAGGATCTGTCCCTGGTACATGAGTGGGCTTTTGGAGCCCAGTGCCTAAAGTGGGACACATTGCTCAGTCTTGGTGNGTCAAGATCATTATGGGAAACCTACAGAGACAACTGAACCAAGCTCATGGGAACTCATGAACTTTAGATCAACAGCTGTGGAACCTGCATGGGACCAGACTAGACCCTCTGCATATGGGAGACAGTTGTGTAGCTGGGTCTATCTGAGGGCCCCCTGGCAGTGTGATCAGGATCTATCCCCGGTGCATGAGCTGGCCTTCTGGATCCCATTACCTGTGGTGGGACATCTTGCTCACCCTTGAGGCAGTGGGGAGGAGCTGGGTCCTGACTCAACTGCATGTCCCAGGCTCTGCTGTCCCCCCATAGGAGAACTTACACTTTTGGAGGAGAGGATTAGGAGTCAGCAGAAGGGGGGTAAGGGATCTGTGGTTCATATGTAAAATGAATAGAAAATTTCTTAATAATAAAAATTTAAAAAAGAAAACAGATGAATTTCATAGGCAGGAGAACAATAGACAAAGGACAGTGAGGTCTGAGAGAACCAGGTTTGAGGAAAGCTATATGTGCAGTCTGGGTCACTGGACTTGGTGGCATCCTCTGAGCAGAGATTGAAGAAAAACTGTATTCTGCCTGGATGGAGATTTAATGGCTTTGCAGAGATGTTTCTTCAGTCAGAATGTCTGAAATGTTCAAACTGTCTCTTCAGATCTAAATGACTAACAATAATGCAAAGAATGTCTGTGAGATTTGCAGGAGAAAGTAAAATTGAAAATATAGGACAGGAAGGGATTTGGTGGGATTTCCCAAAAAACTTGGTCTGAATCACCTGCTCCAAACAAAAATTAATGTCAAATATATGCAGACATGTCTGGAACCACACATAAAACCATACATACAAGGGGCAATTGATGAGAATATACATGCAATATGAACATTTCATTATAAAATGAATGCCATATATTATTGACAAATCATGATGCTTTTAGATACAATATGTATATTGGGTATGTTCAGAGCAGAATTGAAAGTAAAATTTTTACTTAAATACAAGTGCCTTATTTTAGGCTGCAAAATAGACACACACACACACACACACATACACACAGACATATACTGTCTGTATGTGTGTGTGAAATCCTATAATATAAACATTTAATCATTACACTTAGGGAATCAGATATGAGATATTAGAAACTGCCAGTAGCAAGCAGAAATTGGCAGCACAGCATCACAATCAGCCATCTCTAGGCAAAAGTGGGGCTTTCATGTAGATAGCCAGGCTATAGGCCCAAGCACGCCCATAAGTGATCATCTCCTAATTGCCAGAGGTTCCTTTTTCCTTTTGATATTTGGAGTCAGAGTCCAGGGTGAATTTTTTCCATCTCATCTGCTTTCAATTTAGCTGCTTCTGTTGGGATAAACATCAGGTGGGAGAAAAGAATGAATCAGCAGTTTCCATGGAGATCTCCAAGGCTACCACAGGATTTGCCTCTATTGCTGGACTTTAGATCAGTGTCCTTATTGGTTCTCATTCCAGGCTGATTTTGAATGCACATAGTCCTTCAATCAGAGGCAAGGAGTGCTTATAAAAGTGTCTGCATTGCAGGCTGTTACCAGTCAGGCTCTGGCTATATTCCAGGACAGAGTGGGTCCTGGGTATAACCAAAGCCCGACTGAACACTGGCCCTGAGAAGACAGACTGTTCCTTACATGTACAGGAGTCAGAGTCTGTGGAAATCAGCAAAGGCAGGAGTCTGTGGAAATCAGCAAAGGCAGGGGTTGTTTGAATCCCAGCATTGTATCTACCAGTCACCTGCTCTGTCCTGTGCATGAAGTAGCATCGTGCTTCTGAAGCTACTGCTTCTCTTTTGAGATGATATTGCTGCCTCAGTTTTGAAGTCCTGCTGTGTCATCTGCAAGGAAGATAATCCATTTCAGACATAAGTACCTGACATATATTAGGGCAGTCAGGCTCCTTTCTTCACCCTGGTAGAGACACTGTGATAATTACTATGGCATTGNCAGTGTTCACTGGCATCCCTTAGAATCTATGACTATATCAAGAGGTAACACTTGCAGATGAGNCCCTACCTGTCATNTAGGNCATGTGTTCACAATAAAATGTAGTACAGAAAATTGACTTGTTGNCATCCTGTTGNCATTTAACATCACAGGTTCAACTTTCCAAACTGGGTTTGCCTCTCCATTGTATTTTGGCATATAAAAACTCAAGTACTTTGTTCTTTTATNTTTGTCAGTCCATTTTTCTCTATGTCATCAGGTCAGGTCTGAGATTTGTTGGAAATCAATTATTAACTGGTAGTGACAAAGAGTAGTTTTACATGCTTCCCTTGAAATAATTTCCTTGTTATTGGTTCTGGTGTTTTGTTTGTTTTAACCCTTTGAAGATCTTGTGTCTGTTATCTCAGGCTCTGAAATCATATGTCTGTTGGTAGAGAAGAGGCTGGGAAAAATGTCACAATGAATTCTCCACCATCTCTGACTGTGGTAGAATTCTGCTTCATTTTCAATATAGATCATTAAGACTTTAGAGGAGGGGCTTGATGAAGATANAACATCACAACAGAGATACCCAAGCCTGTCAGACAGTATAGAAAGAGCACACCTGTACATTGTTGTTTTGTTTCTCAGGTAGTGCATGAAGAGGCATCTCTGAATAGGGAAAGTTGATGCTTAGATCTATGGTTATATNAACATGTCATTAGGAATCTGTTTATCTCTATATTCCTCTAGGAGAATCAGAAGAATTGGTAAGCATTCATCTGTGAGCATTGTNGTCTCGGGTTCATGGACATGTTAACAGTGTTGGATAATTCTTTCATCTAATGGAGATAATCATAATCCTCAAAAGTAATTGGTTACTCCCACAATATTTAGGCCAATATGGCAACATGATATCTGATGACTGCTCATTATTTTCCTTTTTAAGCCATGTTTCTCTTGAGAGTTAGAAGTTTTGTTCTTTCTCCAATAGCAGGCAGATTAACTTTCTGGCCTCTCACATGTAGTAGGTATCAGTGAAGTTTCTACCTAGGCAGATATGGTATCTGTTCTAGTNTGACATACGTAGGTAGAAATATCAGAAATAGCTATCTACCAGCATTTTAGAGGGTGTAACCCTGGAATGGAAAGGGTCNGTGAGGCTCTACTGGGTAAATATAGGAAAATATTTGGCAAACCTTCTTAACAACAATAACAAAAAGAAAAAGAAACAACTCCTTACTGGCATTTGAGAAAGATGTCTTGCCAATTGTTTAACCATGGTATAAACGTGCAGTTCTCACAGTATCACTCCAAAGATATTTGAATATATTCCAATTCCTTTTACATGTGTATGATAATATGTAAGTGTATGTGTTTATGTTTGTGTGTGTGTATTGTATGTGTGTTTGCATATCTATAAGTATTTGTCTGCATATATATATTTAAATGCCAATTGTATGCAATATTTTCTGTGTCTAGGACTAATGGATAATGGTGTTTATTGAACCATTGTGCTTGGACACCACATTGTAAGTTCACAACTGTTTGAGCAATTGTGGAATTGTGTAACATTGCTGTAAATGATAGTTGTTTTATCTTACAATTACAGTTAAAGTTGTCTATTGCTATAAAGTAAAATATTTATAACAGTTAGCAATTTTATGAGTTCAGAGAAGTTGCAAATGAAGGGGCTGCTTCTGCGAACAAGAACTCATAATCGTTTGCAGTAAGCAAGTTTCTTTAATGGGCATAATCTGTTTTCCTGTGAATTATATATGTCCTCCTTACTTAAGAATGATAGAAAGAAAACTTCGATCACATGTTTGGGAACCAAACCACTAATCTCCTACAAAGGAAATGGTTGGTAAATTTTAAAAATTGGAGAAGGTGCTTTAATTACAAAGGTTACAGAAATATTTATACTACAGTTAGCTGTGGTTTAGACATTAGCAGAGCAGGACAGTTATGAGTAGAAATAATAGCTGTATTAATGACTTAGCAGGCAGTCTGTAGAAGCCTAATAGTGTAAGAAATTATTAAAAGGTCCTTATTTTTGAAAAGAAGAAATGAGATTATAATTTTCTGGAGTCAGAGATTTTTGAATGCATGAGAGTCCTCAGTATAGCTCTGGTTCCATATATATAGAGAATACAAAAGAACAGCAGAGACACTGGATTTTTGTCCAGGAGGCAGACAACCAAGATTGAAAGTGGGAAATGCAAAAGATAGCATCAGATACAGGAAAGTTATACCATAATTTGTTGCATAAATGCAACCAGTGTGTGCTCTCTGAGTAACATCCCTCTAGTTACTTCTTGTTTTTTTCTGTTCATAGTCTATACCAGCTCATAGATAGAATTGTCAGCAACCTGATTGCTTGGAATTATGAAGAACTGCGAACTATTATTATTAGAGTGGATGGCCCAGAGAGAGAGAGAAATGGATGAGATCTACCTGGGCAGACTGTGGGTGATGGGGAGAAACGGAGGGCCAGGGATGGAGTATGGGAGCATAGGGAAACTGGGTGTTCCAGCTGGAACAGGGACAGTGGGAAAGCAAGGAAAGAGATACCATGATAAATGATGACATCATGGGAATAGGGAGAAACAGAATCCTAGGGAGATTCCTGGGAATCCACAGGATGACCCCACCTTAGACTACTGTAAATAATCGAGAGGGTGACTGAACTGGCCTACTTTGGTGATCACATGGATGAATACACTAACTGTCATCATAAATCCCTCATCCAGAGACTGATGGAGGCAGATGCAGAGATGCACAGCTGGGCACCAGGCCGAGCTTCATAAGTTCAATCAATAGGAGAGAAAGGGGCTTCTATGAGCAAGGGACAATAAGATCTTGATGGGAAGGTGTACAAAGATGGCCAGCCAAACCAGTGGAAATAATAAACTGTAGACCAATAAATGAGGAGCCTCCATGTGCCTTCATCCAGAGATGGATGGAAGTAGATGCAGAGATCCAGGAGAGGACACCAGTCCAAGCTCCAGGAGTCCAAATGATGAGAGAGAGGAGAAATTCTATGAGCAAGGGACATCGAGATGGGAAAATGTACAGAGATGGCCAGCCAAACTGGTGGAAATGCATGAATGGTTGACCAACGGTTATGGAGCTGACATGATGCTGCACTGAGCCCTCTGGATACTCGAGGCAGTTGTTCAGGTCGAACTGTTTTGGGGACCCCCAGGCAACGGATCGAGATCCATCCGTGGTGCATGAACTGGCTATTTGGATCCCAGTGCCTATGGTGGGATACTTGGCCCAGCCTTGGCACAGGGAGGAAGGTCTTGGACCTGCATCAACTGAATGGACTCGGCTCTGTGGACTTTCCATCAGAGACCTTTTCTTGGAGGAGTTGGGAATGGGGGGTGGGTTAAGGGGGATTGCTGGGGGTCAGGAGGTGGGAGGAAAGGGGGGTGATAAATAATAAAAATAAATGTAGATATTAAAAATCAGGCAGATTTGCATTACCATCCAATCCTAGGACACAAGTCATAGGTAGTGGGTGGTGACAGCAAGAACTCTGAGTTTAATTAGGCAAGTTTGGCAAATTCCATACCTGTGAGGAATAATATGTCAATCTGATATTGGAAATACATTTGTGCTTGCAATTAAAATTGGATGGGCATTTAAGCATGCTTGTATGCTTCAAATTGTATCAACTGCNTATACATGCATAATATGATCAGTATAAAGCCCAGATGTTGTTCTAATGTATCCTGAGGAAAACTCATGAAGAGAAAAAATTATAGGAGTGTCTTATACTATTTACAAACCCGAGAAAAGTGCAAAGGCATGATATTCTCAGGTATGCTCGCCCTAAGAGACTGCACTTGGGCTAGTATCAGGCTTGATGCCTATGCTTACTCAGATGATTTACATGAACATAGATGTCAAAAACATTGAGCAAGTCCATGAACTGAGGCTGGAGTAGTGATGGGAGAGGAATTCTAGTGAAGAGAATGTAGTGAAATTTCAATAATCACATATTAGTACTGAAGAGAAGATTTTAGGAGTATGAATTAGCATTGTGAATTCAAGATTAATGCCAAATCCAAGCATACTTGTGTGGATTCACACAAAAGATCATAGAAAATAATGTGCAATTGTTGAAGGTATATATGTATCATGACTATTTCTTTCTAAAAGGAACACAACAGATTATTGATTAATCATCACAACCCTGGAGGATATGGGATGCAAATTGGGAATGTTCAGAGTAGGACTTGAAAATAATATTTCCACTTACAATACAAGCATCTCCTTTTATGTACTCATGTATACAAATATGAAAACAGATAAAATTCAAGCATTTAATTATTAGAGTTGAAGAATCTGACATGGCGTATCAGAAACTGTCAGCAGCAAGCAGCAACTTGCAGCACAGAAGCACAGTCATCCAATTCTGGGCACCATCAGAGACTGTCCTGGAGAAAGCGAGGATATATGCCCAAGCATCTGGATAAATGATCATCCCCTACATGCCACAGGTTCCTTTTTCTTTTTGATAATTGGAGTCAGAGCCTAGGGTAAATTATAGTTTTTTTCCTTCTCATCCACTTTCGATATCGCTGCTTTGTCTGTGATACACATACAGGTGGGACACAAATGAATCAGTAGTTTCCATGGAGACCTCCAAGCTTACCCCAGCAACTGCCTCCATTGCTGGGATTGAGATCACTGTCCTTATTGGTTCTTATTCCGGGCTGATTTTGAATGCACACAGTCCTTCAATCAGAGGCAAGAAATGCTAATAAAAGCNTGAGCTTTGCAGGCTCTTACCAGTCAGGCTCTGGCCATATTCCAGGACACAGTGGGTCCTGGGTATGACTAAAGCCNGACTGAACATTGGCCCAGACAAGGCACACTGCTCCTNACATGTACAGGAGTCAGAGCCAGTAGAAATCAACAAAGGCAGTGAATGTTTGATTATGAGCATTATAGCTCCCAGTCACCTGCTCTGTCTCCTGTGCAGGAATTAGTATTGTTNTTCTGAAGCCACTGCTTCTTTTTTAAGATGATAGTGCTGTCTCAGTCTTGAAGTCTTGCAACATCTGCAAGGAAGATAATCCAATTCAAATATTAGCATCTGACAGACACTAGGGGAGTCAGGCTCCTTTCTTTACCCTAGAAGATCCACTGTGGGAACTGCTATAGCATTATCAGTGTTTACTAGCAACCCTTAGATGCTATGAATATATCAAGCCGTAAAATTTGAAGATGAGACTCTCTCTGTCACAAAAGGCATGCATTGACAATAAGTAGTAGTACGGAAAATTTACTTGTTATCATATTATTGCTCTTTATCCTCACAGGTTCTTATTTCCAAACTTGGTTTGCCTCTATCTTGTATTTTGGCATTAACAACTTCAGTACTTTGTTCTTTTTTATTTTTCAGTCCATTCCTCTCCATGTCATCAGGCCAGGTCTGAGCTTTGCTGGAATCAATCATTAACTGGAGGTGACAGAGAATATTTTACATACTTCCCTTGAAAGTAATTTCTTTGTTATTGGTTCTGGTGGTTTTTTGTTTGTTTGTTTGTTTGTTTGTTTGTTTGTTTGTTTTAACCCTTTGAAGATCTTGTGTCTGTTACCTCAGGCTCTGAAATCATGTTTCTGATAGTAAAGAAGAGGCTGGAAAAAAATGTCACAATGAATTCTCCACCATCTTTGACTCTGGTAGAATTCTGCCACATTTTCAATATAGANGATTACAGCTTTAGAAGGGGCTTGATGAAAATAAGTAACATCACAACTTAGATACCCAAGCCTGTTAGGCAGTATAGAATGAGTGCACCTATACATTGTTGTTTTGTTTCCCAGGTAGTGCATGAAGAGGCATCTCTGAATAGGGAAAGTTGATGCTCAGATCAATGGTTATATCAATATGTCATTAGGAATCTGTTTATCTCTATATTCATCTAGCAGAATCAGAGGAATAATTTAAGCATTCATCTGTGAGCATTGTAGTCTCAGGTTCATGGACATGTTAACAGTGTTGGATAATTTTTCCATCTAATGGAGATAATCATAATCCTCAAAGCAGTTTATTACTCCCACAATATTTAGGCCACTGTGGCAATATGATGTCTGAAGAATTCTTATTATTTTCCTTTTTAAGCCATGTTTCTCTTGAGAGTTAGAAATTTTGTTCTTTCTCCAGTGGCAGGCAGATTAACTTTATGGTCTCTCACATGTGGTAAGTTTCAGTGAAGTTTCTAACTAGGCATCAGATGGAATCTGTTCTAGCCTGACATATGTAAGTAGAAATTTCAGAAACACGGGCTCCTACTAGCATTTTAGAAGGTGTAACTCTAGAATGGAATTGGTTCTGTGAGGCTCCACTGGGTGACTATATGAAAGTATTTGTCAAACCATCNTAAAACAAAACAAAAAACAACTCCTTCCTGGCAGTTGGGGGAAATGTCTCACCAATGCTTTCATGTTGTAAGATGTGCAGTTGTCACAATATCACTCAAAATACATTTGAATAATTTTCAATCCCTCTTACATGTGTATGATATATATATATATATATATGCAAGTATATTTGCATATATTTGTGTTTTGTATGTGTGTTTGCATATCTATAATTATTTGTCTGCCTATATATATTTATACGTCCATTGCATGCAAGATTTTCAGTGTATAGAACTAATGTATAATTGTGTGTATTGAACCATTGTGCTTGGACACCACATTTTAAATTCACAACTGTTTGAGCAGTTGTGGGATTGTGTAACACTGCTTTAAATGATTTTTTTTTATTCCTGACAGTTGAAGTTAAAGTTCTCTATTGGTATAAAGTAACATAGTAAAACAGGAATTTTGTGAGATCAGAGAAGTTTCAAATGAAAATGCTGCTTCTGTGTCCAAGATCTCCCTCACCATGTGTAGTAAGCAATGTATTTTACTGCACATAATTTGTTTTCCTGTGAATTATATATGTCCTCCTTACTCAAGAAAGATAGAAATAAAACTTCAGATACATCTTTGGGAACCAAGCCACTAATATCTTACAAAGAAAAAAGGATTCATAATTTTTTTCCATTTTTTAATTGTTATTAAAACATTCGATGTACAACTGCAGGAGAGATAATATACAGATAGCTTGAACATAAATAGAGGTACAAATTCTTATCCTCATAGTGAAATGTTTCACTAAAGCTTGCCCAGTGACTGGGAAAAACCCAAACTTATTTTATGCTACAGTCATCCTAGGGTCCTTCCTGCTAGGTAGCCTCACTGGATCTGTG
>LZPO01055721.1:11496-52596 GCA_001675575.1 Neotoma lepida | reverse complement strand
ATCATTCCTATTGTATATAGTTTTGTATTAGGTTAGAATTTTCTTATTTAGACAAAAGGGGAAATGTAGTGGGCAGCAGTTCCAGCTATGACCTGGAAGCATAACCCTTACTGAGGCTTCCGGTAACTGCCCCACGCCTACCTTGGACCTCCCCCTGGGGTCGGAGCCTAGAGAGGAGCCATTAAGACTGGGGAGCCGTTAAGAAGAAGATCAGTCCGTGCTGGAGCTCTTGGTTCCTGGATCCTGAACGTTGGAAGGTGGACCAAGCAGAGTTCTCCAGAGAACACCACTGGACTGCACCTCACCTCTCCTGGACCCTGAGACCAAACCCTTTACTTACTGTAAGTTGCCCTAAATCCCTAAATAAACCTCTGTTAACTACGTGGAGTTGCCTTAATAATTTCCCCCAATAGGGTACAATGGTTAATTAATCATTTGCTGTAACAAGATAGGGGATTTAGCAGCTAGGAATGAAGCCTGGCAAACTATCCTCAATAACCATTCCAACAATGAAGTCAGTAACTCTAACAATGAAAACATATACACATGTGCATGCACACTTACACACACACACACACACATACACACACACACACACACAGACAGAAAAAAGAAAAGAAAGTTAATATCATGTTCATCAGAAGAAAGAACCATGCATGATATTCATTTCAAAAGCTTCACATTAAAGGATAATGGTGCTGATTATATACACATACATAAATCACAAGGCTCTGAGAGAATAGGATGTNATATAACCTATGTCTTAGTGTCAAGTAATAGTATTTTTACATTTTCATGCAGGAACATATATTTGAAAGTTATAATTAACCTGAGCAACCACCACCTATGCTTATTTCATTATTCTTTCCGACCCTAATCTCTGGCATCCCCTTGAGGAACATTATTTTTATCCACACAGGAATAAACTAGGTGTAATATAGTGGAAGTATTTTTCCAATATCATATTCACAGCAAATACGTGTCAATCAAGTTTTTCCACTCCTCTGAGCATATANCATGTAAACTTTTCATTAAATTTTTGGTTTTGTGAAACAATACTTGAATTAAACTGTTTAAAATTAGGCAAACTAATATGATTATGAAAATATTGTTCTCATAAAACCAACAGCTAGAACTTAGTATCTTAAAAGTATCTTCATTACTTTTGATAAAGAGTAAAGATAAAGAACTGTAACATGGACATCAGAATAGCACGCCATTTGTCTAATACACTGAATGACTACAAAGATGAAAATCAAATCTATATATTTAGCAATAGATGACAGTTAACATTTCCTAATTACTTTGTATGGTACTTCAAAGTATTGGAAATAATAACATTTTAAAACATGATATATCTGGTTTATGGAAACATTCAACATNTTATAAGAGATGATTATGTACATCAGCAGGATCCAATGAGCCTATGGTGTGACACAACTTTTCCTGGGGAGATGCAACAAACACATCCACTCACCGCAGACCTACCCACAGATCTACTCACTCAGGGAGACCATGACAGATCACTGTACAGATACCACCAACGACCAACTTGGTGAACCAATGAGTTTTATTGCTGTTACTTACATGAGTATGGGTGAGTGGTTACTTACAGGAGCAGAAATCACTCAAAGACAGCTTTATAATGAAATCCACCTAAGCATGAGTGACAGCTCAAAAAAGCGGAGAAGCTTGAAGCACACTTATCTTCTGGCAAGCTCAACAGACTGGAGAGTGTCCTTTCCACGTGCCTCAGTTGGTCTAAACCTCTTCCAGGAAGCTCAGCTAGTTTCTGCTTCTTTTAGGCAGCTGGTCTGGTGTCAAAAATCTTCTTTGTAGATCAGCTTGTCTGAGAGTCTTCTTTGCACCTTGGCTTCCTTGTCTGAGGGGCACTGGCATCTTTTATTGCTAACTTTGGCAGGGAGGAACCTAGTGAAAAGGGTCAGTTTTAGACACTCCCTGAAGCTACTTTGAGTTGTTTACCTTCCTGCTAAAGAGCTTCCCTGCAGGATGGAATGATTCAATATCCAAGAAAATTGTTACACAGCATAGTTGGATGATATAGCTCTAAGCAGCCAGCTCAAAGGATAGTGCCTATCATGTTTAGAGGTCTAAACTTCCTTCATTTTACAAACTGGGTCTAAGTTTCAGTTTCTTAAACAAAGGGCTATTATCCAACAACACCCTTGACAACAAGGAGAAGGAAGAGAGCACACACAAGGCCTAAATCATCCCCACAGTATCTCAAAGCAATGACCAAAAAGGGACAGTTTCTGTAAGCCCCTGAAACAGTTCTGAACTTGTCCAAGTTAAAATACAAAAAAAAAAAAAATCAAAAATGTATTAAATGTATTAATGTAAGTGCTGCTTGTTTGACTAATCACGTTAAAAACGACCAAGCTGTTTCTGGAATTTCTTTGCTTAAAAGGAACTGTGTGCCTTTGTCCCNGGTTGCCATTTTGTAGAAGTGGTGGACCCTGCATGCTGGTAAATAAATACTCCTTGCTTTTACATACTATTTGGAGTTTTCTTGGAGCCCTACAATGTTTGAGGTATATCTTTCACACACTGTTAATGTCCTCTGTAAATGTTCTCACAGTCATATGCAGTGAGCCTAACAATCTCTAATCCTGAGATGATTCTAAACCCAATTAAATTGACAGTAAAAAATTAAATATCAGCTATCATAATTATGAAAGTAAGTTAGTATCCATATAATTGTACCTGGAACCTCACACTAACATTCATCCAGAGTTTATTTAGGAAGATATAATGAATTTAAAGTGAGGCATGGATTAGCACAATACAAAATTCAATGACTGCTTATACATGCTCAGAAGAAATATGATGTAGGATGACATCAGATGACATAAATACAAAGATTGGAGTGATACATCTCTAAGTTACAGAAAAACAATTCTTGCTACAACCCATCAGAAGATAGGAAAAAGACAAAAAGTATCTTTTCTTAGAGATTTTAAAAGGAGCCTGTTCCTACCAGTCCATTACTTTTTATACTTTAAGATTTTAGACTGGTAAGAGAATAATTTTTCTCTTGCTTTATGCTTTCTGGTATGAAATACTTGGTTATAAAAGCCTTAGGGAAAAAAAGAGCATTTATAAATAAGTTTCACATATAGAGAGACTGATATATATATTTGAATATATGTTATTACATATATTTACTTGCTATTGTAATGAAATATATACACATAAAATTTTAGGAAAATAAAATATATCCATATTCAGAAGTAAAAATATATTCTCTGACTATATTTAATACAATGTTGTATAAAATGTTTTCCTTTTACTTAACTTGGAAGATTTAAGCTGATTCATTCTAAAGAATTTTATTATGAGTACTGTTATTTTTCTCCAATTAAGTTCTAGAAAATATAGATATGATTACAATATAAAACTTAAAATAAAATCTAGAAAGCAACACAAAACTTTAAAATAGGAACAAACATGTGATTAAAAGAATTTTCCATTTGATTCCTGAGGTATACATATTTCTTGTGACTTTTAAAGCAAAGAACTTTAAAAGGCAAGACGTTTAAAAGTTTTATAAGAATATAAGTATTGGCATAAAACAATGCTTTTTATGAATGAAAACTTTAGTACATAGTTTGTCGTGTCAATTGTTTTAGGACAGAGATTAATTTTAATGCATAATTTAAATGAAAACTACTGAGTTTCAGAAATAACACATGAAATCTTTGCTGTATGAGCATTTGGGGAAAGCTAAAAGATAGTAATAAACATAAAACTTGTATACAAGATCACCACAAAGTCTTTCTTTTCTCATATTGGGTAATTTCTTCTTATTCCAATTCTAACTTTCAGCCTAGAAAACTGACTTGGGGAAGTTAGGAGATGAAGTAGAGCATAATATTAAGAAAGTGAGAAAACTATAAGATTATTGAAGTTTTTGATGGTTAAGATGACCATTGGGTAGAACAATTTGTTGTAATTATTCAATTATGAAAAATATAAATAACAAGCAACTATTAAAATAATAAACTANTGGTTTATTTCTCCTTTAAGACAGTGACTTTTTATTAGTAATATCATCTTCATCCATATGATTTTAGAGGAATCTATTAATCTAAACTTGATGAAAGTACAAAACAAAGTATAAAAATAAAAGTACAAAAGAGCAAATGTATCATCTACTCATTTTCCATCACTTATATACATTTGTAATTTCTGCAAACAAAGTTGCTTATAATAACACCCAGCAATGCATAACTTCGTATTGATGTGTTACAATCATCTAACTGTCAATCATTATTATGTTATACCCATAATAATATGTCCNTGTGTGTGGTAGTTGTGTAATCAGACTTCATCATTCTTTTGTTATTTCTGCTATGTAACATTTTCTTTCATCATATTGAAATAGTCTTTCCAGGAAAAAGAATGGAAGCTCACTAGACTCAGGAAAGAAACAACTCACAAGTCTCTGGAAATTTCTGAAACTCTCTAGATTCTTCTCCAATGTTATGAAAGCAGTAAACATCTGCTAAGAAAAGATAGTCCAGCCTTCCAGTGACCTAGTAAGATAATCTGACAAGCAGACCTTCCAGGAAAAGAGACAATCACCTGTTTAACTGCCTTATATTGTGTAGAGAGCTCCCAAGATGTAGCTTTGATGATTTGTTGTCATCCACACTGGAGTGAGCTTTTCAATAATGCGCCTTTCTGTGAGTTGTCTATTATCCTTTAACCTCTCATCCATAATCCTGTGAGCAACCCAAATAAACTCATTGGTTTGGCAACTTTAACTGCTATAGAATAATTTTTTTTCATTGGTGGTTAGTACCCAAGTTGGGCTGAATAGGTATTTATTGACATCTCCCTAAAAGAATTATCACAAAATTCCTCACCACCATCATTTCACAGGACACAGACCAGTGTGGTNTGATATCTGTGGTCATAACAAGTCCATTTGACTTCAATGCATCTTTCCACTCAGTAGTTTTCAAAGTCCCCACATAGTGGTCAAGAATTTACTGCTCCAACTTTTCAAGATTTTCTATCTGGATTTTCTGTAACAGTGTCAGCAGCACAGTAGTGAGAAGAAAAAAACAAGAATCATCAGGACAGATAATTTTTCAAAGTTCCAGGACAGTGATAATCTGTGGTGATATTTTATCTGTGTTCCCCAATAAAATTTATCGGAGGATCGGAGGAAAAATGGGGCAGCCAGCCACTAGTAGTAAAATAATAGTCATGCAAGTTAGCACATGCCCTTAATCTGTTTGTTTCTCTGTGACTCCAAGGTCACATTGGGAACTAGGGGAAGAGGGTGGTGGCACATGCCTTTAATCCCAGCATCAGCCTTAGAGTTCTGAAGGTCCATGCAGACAAGACAGGAAGTNATGTAGCTTGGTGAGGATAGGAAATGAGTGAACAGAACGGACAGGCATAAAAAGTCAGGTTAGACCAGAAGTCGCTCTCTTCTCTTCGCAGAACTCCAGGTAGGCCACATGCCTGGGACACCCTCACTCTCTCTGTTCTTTCTCACTCTGATCCCCAAACACTGTACCCCTCCTCATTTATAAATGTCCTAACCCAAAACTCAAGCAGAGATCTCCTGCTCAACCAGAGGACACCCCAGCTATCAGAAGTTCAGTCCCCAACTCAGGAGGTATCTCTCTACTCAACCATAAACCACTCCTGTCAGAAGACCAAAGAGGAAAGAGAAACCAAGGAACAAAACACCCATCCATGATAAACTCAGGTATCCAAACCTGGATCTGTAATCAGTCCAAACTCAGATACCTAGATGACAGTGTCAAAAACACAGTCAGCAACAGCCAAGGCAATGTGTCCCCACCAAAGACCAGCTATCTTACTGCAGCAGGTCTGAATATTCCAATGGAGCTAAAGCATAAGAAAAAGACCTTAAAACCAACTTTATGAAGATGATAGAGATCCTCAAAGAGGAAATAAATAAAACTGTTTAAAACTTGAAAGTGGACACAAAAGCAATAAAGAAAGCACAAACTCAGGGAATTCTGGAAATGGGAAAACTAGATAAGTGAAGAGCAACAAAAGACCAACTATCATTCACAAGAGATGGAAGAAAGAATATCAGATATTGAAGATATGATAGAACTAGATACATAGATAAATAAATAAAATGTTAAATCAAAAAACTTCCTGACATAAAACATTCAGGAAATCTGGGACACTGTGAAAAGACCAAACCTAAGAATCATAGGAATAGAAGAAGAAGAACCACAGTTTAAAGGCTCAGAAAATATTTTCAATAAAATCAAGAAAAGTATTTTTCTAACCCACAGAAGGACATGCCTACAAAGGTAAAAGAAACTTACAGAATACCAAGTTCATTGGAACAGACAAGAAATTCCTCTCACTGCATAATAATCAAAACAGTAAACATACAAAACAAAGAAAGAGTACTAAAAGTTACAGGGGGAAAANTCCAAGTAATATATAACATCAAACCTAGTAGAACTACACCTGACTTCTCAATGAAGACAATAAAGGCCATAAGGAGAATGGACAGATGTCCTGTAGACTCCACCAGACCACAGTGCCAGGGCAAACTATAATATGCAGCAAAAAATTTCAATTATCACAAATGGAGAAAAATAAGATAATCCATAATTAATTCAAAATTAAACAATATCTATCTACAATTCCAACCCTACAGAAGGTGCCAAAAGGAAAACTCCAAACCAAAGAGGTTAACTACACATATGAAAACACAGGAAATAAATAATCTTACACCAGCAACACCAAAAGAAGAGAAATACACTAGAAGGAAAACTCCAACTCAAGGAAGTAAAAAACTACACTTATAAAAATACAGGCAATAGATAGTCTCACTTCAGCAAAACCCTAAGAAAGGAAACACACACACACACACACACACACACACCACTACCAACAACAACAAAAATAACAAGCATTAAAAACCACTGGTTATTAATATCTCTCAATATCAATGAACTCAACCAATGGAAAGACACACACTATAAGAATGTGTATGAAAACAGGATCTATTCTTCTGCTCCGTACAAGAAACACACCACAACATCAAAGACAGGCATTTCCTCAGAGTAAATAGTTAGAAAAAGAATTTCCAATCAAATGGAACAAAGAACCAAGCTGATGTAGCTATCTTAATATCTAAAAAAAAATAGATCTCCAAAGAAAATTAATCAAAAGAGATAAAGAAAGACACTTCATTTTATTAAAGGACAAATGTATCAAGATGATGTCTCAATTCTGAATATCTATGCTTCAAATACAAGGGCACCCACATTTAAAAGAAATATTATTAAAACTTAAATCACATATCATAACCCACACGTTAAGAGTTGGGGTCTTCAGCACTCCACTCTCACCAATGGACCAGTTGTCCAGACAGAAATTAAACAGAAAAATAATGGAACTAAAAGATGGTATGACTTAACTGGACCTTTCAGATATCTACAGAACATTTCATCTAAACACCAAAGAATATAACTTCTTCTCAGCACCTCATAGAACCATCTCCAAAATTGACTACATACTCAGTCACAAAGCAAATTTGAACAGATTTTTTAAAATGGAATAACCCCCAGTATCTTGTCAGATTACCATGGGTTAAAGTTGGAGTTCAAGAAAAACACAAACATCCCAAAAGCCTAAAAAATCATGGAAACTCAATACTCTTCACTAAATTTCCACTGGGTCAAGAAAGAAATAAAGAAAGAAATTAAAGACTTCATAGAATTCAGTGAAAATGAATGTACTACATACCCAAATTTTGAGACACAATAAAAGCACTGCTAATATGAAACTTCACAGTACTAAGTGTTTACATAACAACTTTGGAGAAATCACATACTAGTGACTTAACAGCACACCTGAAAGCTCTAGAACAAAACAAAGCAAGCACATACAAGAGGAGCAGACATCAGGAAATAATCAAACTGAGGGCTGAAATCAATGAAGTGGAAACAAAGAGGACAGTACAAAAAAATCAATAAAACAAATAGTTGATTCTGTCGGAAAATCAACAAGATAGACAAACCGTTATCGAAAGTAACTAAAAGGTAGAGAAACAATATCCCAATTAAGGGGAAATAACAACAGACACTAAGGAAATCAGACTGTCATTAGGTCATATTTTAAAACCCGTACTCCACAAAATTGGAAAATCTATACAAAATGGACAAATTTCTTGATAGATATCACATACCAAAATTAAATCAAGATCACATAAACAACTTAAATAGACCTATAGCCTCTAAGGAAATAAAAGCAGTAATTAAAAACCTTGCTACCAATAAACAAACAAACAAACAAACAAATAAATAAATAAAAGCACAGTGTCAGATTGTTTCAGAATATAATTTTACCAGATTCTCAAAGAAAAGCTAATTCCAGTGTTCCTCAAATTAATCCACAAAATAGAAACAGAGGAATATTGCCAAATTCTTTTTTTTTAGTCCCCAATACCCAAACCATAAAAAAACTCAACTAAGAGAACTAGAGACCAACTTCCCTCATGAGCATTGATGCAAAAATACTCAATAAAATATGACAAAGTGAATCTAAGAACACATCAAAAAGATGATCCACCATAATCAAGTGGCTTCCTCCCAGAGATGCAGAATGGTTTAACACATGAAAATCTGTAAATGTGTAAATGTAATCCACCACATAAACAAATTGAAAGAAAAAAAAACACAATGATCTCATTAGATGCTGAAAAAGCCTTTGATAACATTCAATATCTCTATGATAAAAGTCTTGTAGATATCAGGGTACAAGGAACATACCTAAGTGTAATAAAAGCAATATACAACAAGNTGAAAGCCACCATCAAATTAAATGCAGAGAAACTCAAAGCAATTCCACTAATATCAGGGACAAGACAAGGCTGTCCACTCTCTTCATATCTATTCAATTTNGTACTCAAAGTTCTAGCTACAGCAATAACACAATGAAAGGAGATCAAGGGGATACAAACTGGAAAATAAGAAGTGAAAGTATAACTGTTTGCAGATGACATGATAGTGTATACATAAGATGCCCCAAAAATTCTATCAGGGAATTCCTACATCAGATAACACCTTTGGTGAAGTGGCTAGATAGATTAATTGAAAAATAATATGTAGCCCTATTATATTCAAATGATAAAGGGGCTGAGAAAGCAATCAGGGAAACAACATCTTTTGCAATAGTCACAAACTATAAAATATCTTGGGGTAACAGTAACCAAGCAAGTGAAAGACATGTGTGACAAGAACTTCAAGTCTTTGAAGAAAGAAAATGGAGAAAATATAAGAAGATGAAAAGATCTCCCCTGCTCTTGGATCCATAGGCTTAACATAGAAAAAAATATTTGTCTTAACAAAGCAATCTACAGATTCAACACAATCCCCATCAAAATTCCATTGCAGGAATTTACAGACCTTGAAAGTACAATACCCAACTTCATATGGAAAAATAAAAAACTAAGATAACTAAAACAATACTGTAAAATAGTACATCTGTAAAAGGTATTACCTTCTCTGATCTCAAGCTCTACTAAAGAGGTATATTAATAAAAATATCATGATGTTGGCATAAAACATACAGGAGGATCAATAGAATTGAATTAAGGGCCCAGACATAAATCCACACACCTATGTACACCTGATTTTCAACAAAGAAGCCATAATTATTCAATGGAAAAAAAGCAAGCATCTTCAACACCTGGTGCTGGTATAAATGGATACCTGCATGTAGAAGAATGCAAATCTTTCTAAATCTTTCAGCCTGTACAAAACTCAAGTTCAAGTGGATTAAAGACCTCAATATAAATCCAGTTACACTGAACATAATAGAAGAGAAAATGGAAAATAGCCTTGAATGAATTCGCACAGGAGACCATTTCCTGAATAGAACACCAAAAGCACAGATAGTAAGAGAGCTAATTAATAAATGGAACCTCATGAAAGCCAAAAGTTCTGTAAGACAAAGGACACTGCCAATAGGATAAAATGGCTGCTGAATGGGAAAAGAATTTCATGAAAACCATATCTAACAGAGGGCTGATTCCCAAAATATATAAACTAAGAAACTAGATATTTTTTAAAAATCCTATTAAAAATGTGGTACAGACCTAAACAGAGAATTCTCAACAGAAGATTCATAAATTGCAGAGAAACACTTAAAGAAATATTTAACATCCTTAGCCATCAGGGAAATGCAAATAAAAAATACTCTGAGATTTCAGTTTACACCTGTCAGAATGGCTATGATCAAAAACACAAATGACAGCTTATGCTAGGGAGGATGTGAACAAGGGGGACACTCTTTCATTGCTGGTGGGAGTTAAACTTGTACAGCCACTTTGGAAATCAATATGTCAGTTTTGCAGAAAACTGAGAATCAATCTACTTCAAGAAGCAGCTATATACTTATAGGCATATCCCAAAGAATGCTCAGTCATATTACAAGGACACTTGCTCAAGTATGCTCAAAGCAGCTTTATTTGTAATAGCCAGAACCTGGAAACAACATAGATATCCCTCAACCAAAAAATGGATAAAGAAAATATGAGCCATTTACACAATGGAATACGGAATATTCAGATGTTAAAAAAATGACAATGTTTGGGTGGTGTTTGTCATCTTAGTGGAATTATCATCGTTTTGATGAAATTGTCCTTGTGGGGAATCTCAGCTAGCCATTTCGAAATTATTCTGAGAAGTTTGTAGTCCAAAGCCAATCTTTGAATGATGTTAATCAGCTTAATGGCTTTATCATATTCCATGTGGAATCATCGTTGTGGGATCCCATCATCTTTTTGGAGATTTCAGAGTTGTTGTTAGGCGTGGTCATGGTCCCCTGCAGATTTTTTTTGTGCCTATCCTGTGGTTTGGAGCAATATCAACTGTATCTGTGGCAGAATCGTATCTCACATCCACTCCCAAGTTTGCAATAAGACAGGTTCCATTCTTCTTCACCAAGATATTTTGGGGGGGGGGTGTGATATTTTTGGCATTTTATTAAAAAGGGAAAAAGTTATTTTTGTTAACACTCATGGTGCTTCCTCCCCTCCCCCCTCTAGCCAGACCCTCAAACTGTCAAGGAAAGGCAAGCCCTCTGGACTGATGGGTAGAGGCTATGGCTACCAAAGGATGAATTGTTATGAGCTGGGGGTGCCTGTCACATGACACTCTCCACTACCATGACCTTGCTGCTCTCAGACACTGGAGTCAGGGTGGTCTGACATCTGCATCCTGAGCTCTGTGTTCCAAGTGGTGGAGGCCNCGGATAGGCTGGTTCAGGTGCTGCCAGCACTCTGCCATGGTTCCTTTTGCCCTGAGGAGACAACCCAGGAGGTGGAGAGGCACACACAGCACTGAAGAGAATGCAAAGGCCCAGCCTATGGCTTTGCCCCACCATGGGTACATGTATTATTGTAGACCAGTGGCTCGTGGTATACAACGTTGAAGATGAAGCTGCCCATGCAGACCAATAGAGTGAAGAAGAACCAGCACCATTTCATCCAGGGGCATGGTCTGTACCCAATCATACAGGCAGTGTCATCCGTGAAGCGGTCAGCCCCATAAACCCAAGCCACCATCACACACTCCCAAAAGGCTTGCCAAAGCAGAGTAGTGCCACTAGCCTAGTAGTAGTCAAACAGCTGGAAGTCGTACATCCCGCCATTGGTCACCATGGAGAGATCGATGACAAAGCAGAGGACACAGCAGAGGGCCAGAGAGATCTCCCTTTGGAAATGGAAGTAGTAGGAAGCTGGAAGGAGATCCAGGAGCCTGGTGATTAAGCCCTCCACACCTACAAACTGGCTGTCCAGACCGAGGAGCAGCAGCAGCGTGAACAAAGCAGCCCAGAGTTGGGCCACAGGCATCACTTGACAGCCCATGAGTAGGCAATGAAGGCTAGGCCAGGTCCTGATTCTGCCACCTTGGAGATGAGCACACCCTGCTCTGTGGCCATAAAGCCCAGGATGGAAAAGACCACAAAACCAGCGAAGAAGCTGGTCCCAGTGCTGCTGAGTGCTAGGATNATGGCGTCCTTGTAACAGTTGTTGAAGCGATTGTAGCTGCCTAGGAGGCTGTGAGGGCTCCCAGGCCGATGGTATNAGAGAAGAAAATCTGGGTGCCCACATCTATCCATACCTGAGGAGACCCCAACTTCGACCAGTCAGGCTTGAGATAGTAGATGATACCATCCAGGGCTCCAAGCAGCAGCACCCCTCACAACAGCAGCACAACAAGGACCACATAGAGGAATGGAGCAGTGAAGTATATAAACATTCCTGTTGACTTGACCCCCTTCCATACACAGAAGTAGACCAGCACCCAGCAGGCCAGCAGGCATAGGGGCACCTCCCATTTGAGGGTCCCTGGCACCTCTAGCCCCACAAAGAGCCTCAAGACTTTGTTCTCCCAGAACTCGATGACAGGGGACCGACGGTCAGCAAGCTGGTCACATGTGAGGTTGGCCAGGCTGGCATTGGCAAAGTCTTCTTGGAAAGATCTCCACACAGTTAAGGGTGTTCCAGGTGTGGCCATACGTGGTCCAGGGCAAAGTGGTNATGAATGACTTGACCAGGTAATAGAAGCCCCAGGCCAACATCATGATGTAATAGGTGTTGCAGTAGAAGACAATCACATGGAGGCATAGCCCAGGCCTCTGAGTGGTGGACAGATGTTCCAGACATTGATGCTGCCAGCCTTCATGAATTGGCCCAGTGAGATTTCCAGGAAGAAAATGGGGATTTCTCCAACCAGGGTGATCAGAATGTAGAGAATAAGGAACATACCTCTGCCATTCTTGTAGCACAGATATGGGAAGCTCCACATGTCACCCAGGACCACAGTGAAACCCACCCACGACATGATGAAGTCCATCTGACATGTCCAGGCNGCATGGCAAGGAGACTGCTGGGTGCCCCAAGGCCCGCGAGGACATCGCCCTTGACCGAGGCACTGTCGGGCCTGGGCACGATGAGAAGACCCTTCTTTTCATCAGCAGACACGCTGTAGATACCATTCTCAGCACTCTTCTTCGCCATGATCCCTTGGGCCGTGAGGCCGGGCCCCGAATCTGGGTGTCTTGAAGGGTGGGCAAGGGGCTCTGGCTGCACCTGGAGAGAAGACCCCAAAAGCACCACATTCTTACCTCTCGGAAATCCTCAGCCTCAAGAGCATAAGTTGCTATTTACTCAGAATGAAAGCCTCTAAGTCCTCAGGCAAAAGTGTCTCAGTTGAACTGCTGCTAGAAGTCCTCTAGTTCCTGGTCCTCACGCCTTATATATCTTTCTGCTTCCTGCCATCACTTCCTGGGATTTAGGCGTGTGTGCTTCCTAAGCAAAAGCATGAGATCTGAAGTGCTGGGATTAAAGGTGTGTGCTACCATTGCCTGACTTCTATGTTTAATATAGTGGCTGGCTTTTTCCTCTGATCCTCAGATAAGCTTTATTGAAGTAAACAAATAAAATATCACCACAGTGCTGTATGTATCTGGAATTATGATGTTTCTGGTGTAAATTGTTGTTAGAGTGATCCATTCATTCATTATGATTTCTTTTTTTGTTTGTTTGTTTGTTTTTTGGGTTTCTCTGTGTAGCTTTGGCGCCTTTCCTGGAACTCATTCGGTAGCCCATGCTGGCCTCGAACTCACAGCGATCTGCCTGCCTCTGCCTCCCAAGTATTGGGATTAAAGGCGTGCGCCACCACTGAATGGCTCATTACTATTTCTTAACGAAGTATTCAAGTGTGGGGGCTGTAACATCTCTATTAGATAGCAGTTAGGGGCTCTACTCAACTATATGATCTGTGGGGTCCTGTTACAGTCCTGTTCTGCAGGAGAATAGATAATCACAAGGGACTGAAGATGGGCTAAAAGGAAAATTAGAAAGGAGCTTCCAGAAGAATTATTTTGTTATTTTAATTTGTCTTAATGTATTAACTCCCAGAAGAAAATTGACAATGTAATTTCCAGAAAAGTTATTTTCAGTATATATATTTAATTAGAGGCCAAGCTAATTGTCTCTTCTTTGTTAATATTCATCATCAGGTGTGATAAATCAGATTGTACTTTGAGATCTTATTTTCAAAAATAAACAACTTCAAAATCCTTCATGTAGAATTTCTATACCTAGATAAATGTGAAAAATATTATTCTACAGGTTAATTTTAAAACATATCAGCAAATATTAGCAATTATATTCCTTTGTCAAAAACTTAATAAAATGACTCAATGGCACAGATCAATTAAATTAGACATTTAGAGTCTAATGACATAAGATCATCTATCCATGTTTCAAAATAATTGTTCTTTTTCTTTATTATGGGTGTCTCAGGATAATTATTAAAATGTATTTAAAAATAATATACTTTAATAGTTTAATAGTTTTATGAAGTAAAAGATTTCTAGGATAAAGTCACACATATTAAAACTTAAAATTATTATAGTCTATACCCACATTGTAACCCAGGCCCCACCTCCTGAGAACCTTATGAAATGGAGTTTTGTACACCTCCCACTGGTAGCACTGCCCAATCTGACCATATTCACACATAGATGTGTGAGACTTATGTAGATTTTAAGGATGTACAATGAGAAACAGCTACTTCTACAAAGGTTTTTTTGGTTCCTGGTCAGAAGCTGCACCTAATTTAATTGAGCTACAACCACATCTGATGTTCTATTCATACATCAATACTGAGTGGTCCCAAGATAGAATCTTGAGCACCACTCAGTTGATTCAAATTCTAACAAATTGGAACAATAGCAAATAAAAATCCAAACACTGAATCAACAAAGCTGGGACAGATGTCCATATGAAAATACACCACCAACAAATTAAGCTCAGATATAGAGGAACAACTCCAAAACACAAACGTGAAGAACCGAGACAGTGTTTCTCATTAAAATCTAATCATCCCATAGTAATGATCCCCCAAAAAAGCAAATTAGATGGCACATAAGACAAATAATTCAAAGTAGAAATTAAAATATATCCAAAAAACTCCAAAAAGATATGATGCATAATGGAACAAAGAACAAAATATACAACTATACAATTGAATAAACTAAGAAAAACAATTCATGAGAAAAAGTAGAATTTAATAAAGAGAGAATTTCTGAAGCAAACTAAAGTTGAAATAAAACTTGAAAACTCTAGTGAGTTTAATATACAGCTTAGTGGAAAGTATCACTAAAAAAAGAATGGATCAAGTGAAAGAGAGAATATTATTACTTGAAAGTAGGGAATAAAATGATTAATTGGAAAAAAATTGTGATTTAAATATTCAGGAACTCCAAGAAACTAAAGAATATCAAAATTACAAATCATAGAGAAGAAGGAAAAGAAATCCAGGTAAAAACTACAGAAATTAGTTTCAAACACGGTCATGGAAGAAAATTTATAAATCTAGGAAGAGCTTCTATAAGAAGCATAGAGAACAGCAAGTAAACAACACAAGAAAAAGTATTTCCCTACAGCACTAGCCAAAATTGCAAATGTACATAACAAAAAGGAAGATTATTGGAAGCATCAAGAGAGAAAGACGGTTTCACACATAAAGAAAGGTCTATCTGAATAACAGCTGACTTTCAGCTTGAAACTTCAAGAAAGAAGATCAATATCTTGTACATTGGGTCAAGTACAAGTTCTTAAAGATGTCATAAACCTGCCCAAACTAATTGACCAAGCAAAGCTATCTGTAATTATCAAAAAAAAAAATTCTATAATAGTGCAAGCAAAAGGAATTTATGACCACCAAGCCGTCTAGACAGAGAATATTGGAAGAAATATTTCAGACTAAAGACAGATAAGCATATCCAAGAATCAAGATTATTGTTCAAGTAAGAATATAAGGTNAGAGATTAAATAAGGGAAGATTGAGAAAATAAATACCATAATTTTTTAAGGACAAAAATAACTACATATCTTTTAAAATAACTTTGAACATCAATGGTCACTACCACCCAATCAAAATACCCAAACTAGCGGGCTGGATTTAAAAATACAAATTGGACTTGTTTTTTCTTTTTCCTCTTCTTCATTTTTGAGGGGAGGTCTAAGACTGAGAGACTGGAATAAGGGTCACAAGTTCTGGGAAGACGGGGAAGTGAGTGTGATTTGTCAGCATGATGTAAAATTCCCAAATAATCAATTAAAATATTATGTTGGGAAAAATACAAATAGGATTCATATGTTTGCTGCTTCACTACCAAACTACCTGTGAATAAAAAGATAGGCAAAAGTATACTAAACAAATGGGAACAGAAAGCAAGTAGAATTTGTTATTCCAACATCTCACAAAGTGGAATCCAAATTAAAAGTAAACAGAAGAGAAAAGGTCACTTTATACTAATTGAGGGAACAAGCCATGAAGAGAAGATTTGAATCCTAAACACATGTATACCAGAATAATTTGTACCCAACTTCATGTATGAAAAACTACTGTTATGCCCATATTGGTGGAACTCCCCAAAAGACTACCATGGAGACTGAATCCCATATGTAAAAGCAAAGAGTCTTTATTTCAAGCTCCAACTTGGACTGTCCATCTNTCTGATGTAGCAGTGAGAGCAGAGAGCCCCTTAGATGTTTAATCATAGTAGAGTTTGGAAGGGAGGGGATTTCCAGGGTTCAGGATGCTGATTGGTTGACATTTGTCTAGGGGTATCTTGGCAAAAGAAGGATAGATGTGTGCTAGGCTCAGGGATATCGNGTGATTTTATCTAATCTTATCTAATGGTTGGAATGTTCAGAATGCCAGATACTTCCCCCTTAGATGCTGGTCTATCCCTGGGTGGTGTTAGCTTATAGCTTTTCCTGGAACCTGTTACTGCCTTCCAGTAAACCAACAGGCCTAGTTTTTTAGCTGGTTTTTATTAAGCCTGTCATGGCAGATACATGGCTAAGCTGCCCTGGGCACCATAACTACTAGACACAAAGCAACAGATTAACCTAGTTATATTCACAGTAGGTAACTTCAATACCCCCTTTCTCTAGTGAGAGAGCATCCAGACAAAAAAAAAATGAACAGAAAAATATTAGAGTAAGTTGCTTCTTAGACCTAATGAATCTAAAACTTATCTATAAAATTTTCCAGCCAAAACAGTACAAATTATTCTCAGCAGCTTATGGAACTTTCACTAAAATAGACCACATATTGGGGCAGAAATCATTTCTCAGCAAAATAAAAAACTCAAATAAGTCTTGTATCTTCTCCAACCACAGTGAAATGAAGCTAGAAAATACACACACACAGTCATGAAAAATAGCCAACAAAATGACTTAATGAGGAGTGGACCACTGAAAAAATTAAAAAGAAAAAAGAAAAATTAAAATGTGATAGAATTGAATAAAAATGGAAACACAACATACATACCAAGTTCTATGAGATACAGGGAAGATAGTCCTAAAAGGAGAATTAACAGCTGTAAGTTACTGAACAACGACAGATATCATAGGTAACCAAAATAAAAAAAAAAAACTCTTAATGATCTGCATTAAAGCATCAGAAACACAGAGACAAAAGATACTTCAAAAAAGTAGACAGAAATAATCAAGATCAGAGAAGAAATTAATAAAATACAAATATAAAGTAGCAAAGAAACAATAAAACAGTTGGCTTTTGAAAAATTACCAAGATTTACAAATTTACAGCTAATTTAACTAAAATAAAGACAGAAAAATCCAAACTAATAACATTAGAGATGAAAAGGGGGATCTTACAACACATATCAATGAAATTTAGATAATTAAAGAAGCAGGTGTATAACTGCAGNTATTCACCTCTCAATTCCTCCAAGTCCTGCTCCCCAGTGTCTTCCCCAACTCTGCAGGNGGAACACTTTTGGCAGGTTCCCCCAACANCCACTCTAATGGATTCTACAGATCTGTCCTTCCCAATTTCCATCCCCAAATCTTTGTCTATTCCATCCCCTAAATCCAACAGGCACTCCCTGTGAACACACAGACCACTAGGGAAGCCAGTGAATTAACTGCAGATTCTCAATTATCTGCTTGATTCTTTCAAGTCTCATCCCCCAGTTTCATCCCCAGATCTCTAGCAGACCTGCTGGGCCCTCTCCTCACTCCATGCCCCCTTTCCTAAGCAAGTAACTAAGCAGATCCTGGTGGAATACCCAGCTTTTCTTCCTCTTGCAGAGCCCTATCACCAGCCCCAGTCCTTCCCCATTCCTAGATCTCAGGTATCAATACCTAGAAACATATTTAACCTGGAACTTCTGGTGGTCACACCTATCAAGAACACAGAAGATTTTCCTATGGGCTACACAAAGCCAACACACTCTCCTAAGAACTAAAGAGGAAAGAGAAAGAAAACATCAAAACACCTACCCAACAAAGATAAAACCAGATATCTGGACCTGGAATTGCAATCTTCCCCCCAGATGCCTGGACACCAGACAAAAAGAACAATCAATAACAGTCAAGACAATATGTTTCATTAGAACACAACAACTTTACCAGAGCATGCTTGATTATTCAAAAACATCTGAAGCACAAATAATCAATATTAAAACAGCCTTTATGAATGTGATAGAGGTCTTTAATGAAGAAACAAATAAATCCATTAAGGAAGCCTATGAAAACAAACAAAAAACAACAACCAAACAATCAACAAAACCCCAAAAAGAAAAGAAAACAAACAAGGCAACAAGAAAACCAAGTAGTGCAAGGAAATGTATAAAACAGTTCAATATCTGAAAGTAGAAATAGAATAAATAAGGAAAACCCAAATGGAGGGAAACCTGGAAATGAAAAATTTAAGATCTCAAATGGGAACTCCAGATGCAAGCTTCCTCAACAGATTACAAGAGATGGAAATAAGAATCTCAGATATTGAAGGACAATAGAAGAAATAGACACATTAGTCAAGGAAAATACTAAATCTAAAAATCTCCTGAATACAAAGCATCCAGGAAATCTGAGACATTATGAAAAGACCAAATCTAAGCTTAATAGGAATAGAGGAAGGAGAAGAAACAGGTCAAAGCAGCAGATAATATTTTCAAGACAGGTCATACCTTTCAGAAGACTAGGAAGGCTTCCTGTACACCTTTCCACTCTCCCTGTTTCCCCAAAGCCAATCTACACATTCATCCCTAGTGGTCCACAGAAAACCAGCTGCAGCCTTCCTTCCTCCTGTCCATGCCTCCAGTGCATTCCAGGGACCATCTGTCCTTGACCTACTCCCCCCCGCCACCATCTCTGCATCCCAACCCCCAACTCAGGTGAACAGCCCCTGCTTATCCACAGGCCATACCTGTCATACCACATAGGCTTCCAGTGGGAAAGTCTCCACTCTCTGTTCTCCTAGATCCAATCCTCAGGATTGTCCCTTGCTCTGCAGCAGAACATTAGCCTCAGCCTCCCTTCCTGCTTGTCACACCTCCTGTGAATTCTCACAGACCATTTCCCATGGCCTCCCCTACCCTAGCTTCAAATACCAGCAAGTACTCCCTGTGAATTCACCAGCCTAAGTGGCCAGTGAAACAGGCAATAAACAGCCAACCCAATCTCTGATAATCAAAAGAGGAAACAGAAACCAAGAACAAAACACCCACCCAACAAAGACAAACCCAGAAATCAGCATCTAGACTTAAAATCAGTCCAAATCCAGATGTCTAGATATCAGCATAAGAAGACAATCAACAAGAGCCAGAGCAAGATGTCTCCACCAGAGCCAAGCTAACCAACATAGCAGGCCTTGACTATTCCAACACAGCTGAAGCATATGAAAAAGTCTTTAAACCAACAATATGAAGATGATAGAGGTCCTTAAAGATGGAATGAATAAATCACTTAAAGAAATCCGGGAAAACACTCTCTCTCTCTCTCTCTCTCTCTCTCTCTCTCTCTCTCTCTCTCACACACACACACACACACACACACACACACACACACAGAAACAAACAAACAAACAAAATGGAGGGAATTCTGTAAATGAAAAATCAAGGAATGCAAACAGGAACTACAGAGGAAAGCTTTACCAACAGAATACAAGAAATGGAAGAGAAAATCTCAGGCATTGAAGATAGGATGGAAAAAATAGATACACTGGTTAAGGAAAATGTTAAAACCAAAAATTATANCAAATTNTACAAAGAACATGATGGAAAAATAAAATTGTATATAAAATAGTTGCAAATGAAATTCAAGAATAGATAAAAAAGTGTTTATCCACTGCAGCAAATCAGCTTCACTCCAGAAATGTAGTGGTTACTCATAATATTGAAATTAGTAATTGTTATCTAACATATAAATAGATCTAAAGATTGAAATCATATTGTCATCCCACTAGCTACAGAAACAAACAAAAGCTACTTTTCAAAAAAATCTAACATTCCTTAACCAAATGTCCTAGAAAACTCGAGATGTATTAAACAGATCTCTGGATAATAAAGGCNAAATACAGCACATCCTTAGTGAAAAAAAAGAACAGACTAAATATAGAAGTCTAATTAAAAGCATTAACATGACAAGGATGTCAACCTTTTCCTCCCCTGTTCAATACAGTGCTTGAAGGCAATGAAACAAAAGATGATACCTATAGGAAAAGAACAAGTCAAAGTATCCTTATTTGCAGATGATTTTATTACAAACTTAAAAGATTCTAATGTTTCTCCATAAAACTGCTACAACTAATAAACAAATTCCGTAAATTAGCTGGATACAAAATTAACAGACAGTATCTTGTGTGTCAGACATCTTTCTCATGTATCAATGACAAACATATGGTTAAAAAAAAATTGGGGGAGAAGACCCATATACAATACCCTCAAAAATATCTTGTAATAAATCTAAGCAAGGAGATGAAAGACCTATATAATGAAAACTTTAAGACACTGAAGAAATAAATTGAAGAAGACACTAGATGTTATAAAGATTTCTTATGATCATTATTGGTAGGATTGATATTGTACATATTGTAAGCCAAACATAAACAATCTATAGATTCAATACAACTCCCATCGAAATTCCATCACAGAATTGGAAATTAATTTTAAAATTCTAACATAAACACAAAATTCCCAACATGNTTCAAGCAATTCTGACAATAAAATAACTGCTGGAGGTACAACCATTCTTGATTGCAAATTATTTATACTACAGGTATATTGCAGAAACAAAACAAAAACAACAACAAAAAANCTAGCATGACTTTAAGGCATATTCCATGAAATAGAATCCATACCTGACACTTCTAAAATGTTCAAGAACCTGAGACTAGATATGTCATGAGCTCTAGGAGAAAATCTACTACTACTGTTATTCTGTTAAAGGTACGTGGCAATAAAATGATCCCTAATGATACACAAGTATATCAAAGACCAGTGCTTTGCTCAACTTACATCAGATAATCTTTGTAGTTGGAATTTTCTTTGGGCCACCAACCAGCTCCCAAAGAAAGAGACAGAGACTTATTAATTATGAGTGCTTGGCCTTAGCTTAGGCTTTTCCTGCTAGCTATTTTCACTTAATTTAAACTGTTTCTATTCATCTACATTTTGCCTTGGCACTTTTTACCTTTCTTTCATTCTGTATGTCCTAATTTCCTGCTTTCTCTGGATCTGGCTGGCTGGCCCCTGCCATTTCCCTGTTGTCTCCTTCTCTTTATTCTCCCAAGCCTAGATTCTTCCTCCTACTTACTCTCCCTGCCTGGAAGTTCTGCCTATATCATCTCTCTCAATATTGGTCATTCAGCTTTTTATTAGACCAATCAGATGTCTTCAGCATGCAAGGTAAAACAGCAACACATCTTGTCATATTTAAACAAATGCAACATATCTTTACATACTTAAACAAATATTCCACAACATGAACAAATGCAGCACATCTTTACATAGCTAAACAATTGAAACACATCTTTGCATAGTTAAACAAATATTCCACAACAAAGCTTATTATTTGAGTAGATAGTAATTAACAAAAAGAGCCACAATTGGGCAATGTTCAGAAAAAGACACTTTGAAGCACTCAGACCTAAATGAAATGTCTTTATTAAAGCCATGATTTATTAAATCAATGTTCAGGGATAACAGAAAATTGTAAGAGCCAGAGGAGGATGATAGTAAGAAGGAAAGTGTATCTTTCAGAAATAATGGGACCAACACTCCTTTGATCTTACTGAGATTGGGACAGCATGCACGAGATCTCACAAGTCATCAGAAAAAAAAAGTCACAGAACTAGCAAGTACATACAAAGTTTCATATCTAACTAAGAAGCTATTTGCAATTATACATTCTGGGAAAAGGAAAATCAGTTTATTCCAATGGAGTTGGTTATGTTTTTTGGTTGTTTTTCAGTGTGTGTGTGTGTGTGTGTGTGTGTATGTATGTATGTGTGTGCCATTTTTGTTGATTTTTAGGGGTGGTAGTTTTTAATATTGGCTTTTAAAAATATTTTTGTTGTTTGTTTTGACTTTTTATTTTTGTTTTATTTTGAGAGAAAGAAAAAGAGACTCTATATCCAGGCCCACCACTGTGGTTGCTTTAACAGAGGACAGGGTGGTCCTAGAGACCCCCAGGAAAGACATCACCAGCCACCAATACTCCCTAAAGTCCACTCAACAACACCAGATTGTACCCCCTCACCTGGGCTNCATATTCTTCTCCAAATCTTAGGCAGAAGACTTCTGCTTTACAGTAAGCCAGGCCAGATTGAGGGACCCAGGCTATGACACTGACCACAGCCAGCTAAAATTCCTTAAAGCTTGCCTATCAGCCTACAACTGTACCCCTTCCCTTGAGTTCCATATCCAAGCCTACAATCACAGCAGAAAACTTCTGCTGTACTGGAGGCAACACTGAACTAAAAATCACAGGAACAAAGCAGGTACACAGAACTCCAGAGGGCACACTGTAAGATGAATCTTAGCAGGTATTATTAATATAAAACCTGGAGATAGATATTAATATAAAACACTGGAAGATTAGGGAAACAAAACAAGCCAAGCTAACCTCACCTCGCCAACTTTTTAGCTGATTTTGTTTTATTAGACTGTAGGCTTTTGAGTCTTTACTCGAATGCATCTCAGTTGAACTGTTGTTAAAAGTCTAAAGGCTTAAAAAAAAAGATGATTAAAGACCTGTGTGCCACCATTTTCTGGCCTCTATGTCTAATCTAGTGGCTGTTCTGTTCTCTGACCCCAGATAAGTTTATTAGGATACACAATATTTTGGGGGACACAATATATCACTACAGCACACAAACAACTTGGAACCACAGAAGCAATGTAGGTATTTAAAGCCCCAGAGGGCTTGCAAGCCAAAAAACCCCAGCAGAGACACCCTGAAGACTTGCTAGTGGCCGTAAAACTAGAGAGGAAACAGAAAACACGAAGCAAAACACACATTCAGCAAAGGCAAATCAACACCTAGACCTATAATCATCTCAAATCCAGATGTCTAAATACTAGGGTAAGAACACAAACCACAACAGAAAGGGCAATATCGCACGAAGAGCCCAGTGGTCCTATGACACAAGAGCTGAACATTCCAATGCAGCTGAAGCAAAAGAAAACCACCTGCAAACCAAGTTTATGAAGATGATAGAGGTCCTTAAAGAAGAAATGAAAAAGCCGTTTAAAGAAATTGAGTAAAAGACAACCAAGAAATTGGAGAAAATCAGTAAATCTCTTAATGAATGCTAAGAAAGCAATGCAAAAACAAACACGCATATGAAAGAAACTGTGCAAGACATGAAAATGAAAGTATAAGCAATAAATAAAATACAGATGGAGGGAATTCTGGAAATGGAAAATCTGAATAAGTGAACAAGAACTATAGATGCAAGNGTCGCCAACAGAATGCAAGAAATGGAAGAGAGGATCTCAGGCATTGAAGATAAAATAGAAAAAATAGATTCATCAGTCAAAATAATGTTAAATCTAAAAACTTCCTAACACAAAACATTCAGGAAATCTTGGGCACTATAAAAAGACCAAACATAAGAATAACAGGAATAGAAAAAGGACAAGAATTCTAGCTCAATGGCCCCCAATATATATTCAACAAAATCATAGAATAAAACTTCCTAACCTAAAGAAGGACATGTCTGTTAAGATACAAGAATCTTACAATATACCAAACAGATTGGAGCAGAAAAAAGTCACTGCATCACATAATAATCAAAACACTAAACATACAGAACAAAGGCATAATATTAAAAGATGCAAAGGAAAAAGTCTAAGTAACATATAAAGGCAGACCTATTAGAATTATATATGACTTTACAATGGGGACTCTAAAAGTCAGAAGGGCCTGGAAAGATGTTCTACAAAGACCAATAGACCATGGATGCCAGCCCAGACTACTATATTTAGCAAAACTTTCAATCATTGGCTGAGCATGATCAAGAACTCTGACATCAATCAGGAACTCTGAGAGCTCCTGTTGCTAGGCCCTCAGGTAGACCCCAGGTTGGCTCTTAAGGAGTATGTATGTACATTATATGCATGCCTTGGCAACTGGTCTGAGCCAATTTCCTCAACCATATGATTCTGTCCTACTGTACAGCACCACACAGATCTTTCTCCAAAATTTACTTCAAAATATACTCCCTCCCAAAGTAAGTCTCAACATCAGAAAGCCTACAAACTCATGTAAACTAAATAGCTTTCTATTGAATGAGTATACATCAAGGAAGAAATAAAGGAATTAGAGACTTCCTAGAATTCAATGAAAATGAATACACAACATACCCAAACTTATGGGACACAATAAAAATGGTGCTTAAGAAGAAAGTTCATAGTACTAAGTGCTTTCATAAAGAAATTGGAGAGATCACTACCAACCTAACAGCACACCTGAAAGCTCCAGAACAAAAAGAAGCAAACACACAAGAGGGGTAGATGGCAAGAAATAATCAACAGAGAGCTGAAATCAATAAAATAGAAACAAAGAGAATAATACAAAAAATCAATGAAACAAAGAGTTGGTTCTTTGAGAAAATCAACAAGATGGACAAACCCTTATCAAAACAAACTAAAAAGCAGAGAGAGAATATCTAAATTAACAAAATCATGAAAAGGGGGAATTATAACAGCAGACAACAAAGAAATCACAAGAATCATTAGGTCATACTTCAAAAACCTATACCCCACAAAATTGAAAAATCTAAAAGAAAGGGATAATTTTCTTTGTAGGTACACTTAAACAGTTAAATCAAGATTGAATAAGCAATATAAATAGAACTCTAACCCCTACAAAATAGAAGCACTCCTTAAAGGTCTTGCAAGCAAAGAACAACAACAACAAAAAAAAAGAAAAAAACCCAGGACCAGATGGTTTTAGAGGAATATTCTACCAGAAATTCTACTTTCAAAGAAAAACTAATATCAATATTCTTCATGTTATTATGCAAAATAGACACAGAGGAAAAAATGCATAATTCATTTTATGAGGCCACAGTCACCCTGATACTCAAGAGACAAAAAGACTCAACAAAGAAAATTATAGACCAATTTCCCTCATGAACAGTGATACAAAAATACTCAATAAAATACTGACAAATCAAATGCAAAAACACTTCAAAAAGATCATCTACCATGACCAAATAGGCTTAATCCCAAAGATGTAGAGATGATGTCAATATGAAAACCTGTCAATGTTATTCACAATATAACAAAATGAAAGAAACCACATGATCATCTCATTAGATGATGAAAATCCTTTGAACAAAATCCATCACCTTTTCATGATAGAAATCTTGGAGAGATCAAGGATACAAAGGACAAACATAAACATAATAAAGGTGATATACAGCAAGCCAAAAGACAACATCAAATTAAATGGAGAGAAACTTAAAGTGATTCCACTAAAATCATTGACAAGACAAGGCTGTGCACTCTTTGTATATCTATTCACTATAGTACTTGAAGTTTTAGCTAGAGCAATAAGACAACTAAAGTAGATCAAGTGGACACAACTTAGAAAGGAAGATGTCAAGGTATTACTATTTGCAGATGATACAATGTACCTGATAAAAGAGAAAGTGGAGAATACCCTTGAACATATTGTCACAGAAGGCAATTTCTTGATCAGAACACCAATAGCACATACACTAAGATCAAGAATTAATAAATGGAACTGCATGAAACTGAAATGCTTTTGTAAGGCGAAAGACACTGTGAAAAGGACAAAACAGCAGCCTAATGGATGGGAAAAGATCTTACAACCTCACATCTGACAGAGGGCTGATATCCAAAATGAATAAAGAATTCAAGAAACTAAGCATCAAAACACCAAATAATCCAATTAAAAAGGGGGTACAGATCTAAACAGAGAATTCTTGACAGAGGAATCTCAAATGGCCAAGAAGCACTTAAGAAATTCTCAACAACCTTAACAATCAGGGAAATGACATCAAAATGATTGATATTCCCATCTTATACCAGTGAGAATGAGTAAGGTCAAAAATACAAGTGATGGCTCATACTGGCAAGGGTGTGGAGCAAGGGCAACACTCCTCCATTTCTGATGTGAGTGCCAACTTGTACAGTGACTTTGGAAATCAATATGGCTATTTCTCAGAATTTTGGGACTTGACCTACCCAACTATACCACTCCTGGCATATACCCAAACAACACTCTANCATTCCTCAAGGACACTTGATAATCTATGTTCATTGCTGCTTCATTCTAATAGCCAGAAATTGAAAAAAAAAAAAAAGAAAGCAAAAATCTAGATATCCATCAACCTAGGAATAGATAAAGAAAATGTGGTACATGTATAAAATGGAGTATTACTCATGTGTTAAAAATTATGACATCATGAAATTTGCAGGCAAATGGATAGAACTACAAAAGATCATCCTGAATGAGGTAACCCTGACTGAGAATGACAAACATGCTATTTACTCACTTCTTGGTGGATATTAGCTGGACAGTAAAGTATTACTGTGCTATAATCCAAAGACCCAAAGAAGCTAACTAACAAGCAATGCACATGAAAGAGGGACACATGAATCTCACTGTGAAGGGGAAATGGAGTAGACATCACCAGTAGACGCGGGGGGATCTTGGTTAGGGAATGAGTGTGGAAACAGGAGGGATCAGATGGGAGAAGGATGGAGGGAGAATACACTGGGAAAGACAACTAGAATCAGGGGCACCTCTGGGGTGACCTAGAAACCTAGTGCAATGGAGACTCAGGAAACTCTGACGGTGACCCTAGCTAAGACTCTTAGAAATGAGAGATCTGGAGCTTTAACCAGCCGTCTCCTGTCTCGGCAAGACTTCCAGTGGAGGGATTGGGACCCCAACCCAGCCACATGATCTTTGACCTACAATTTGCCCTGTCCACAAGATAAGCTGGGACAAAAATGGTGCTGAAAGTATGGGAGTTGCCAACCAATGAGTGGTCCAGCTTGAGACCCATACTATGAGAAGGAGTCCATCCTCGACACTGCCTGGACGACTAGGATCCAGAGGCTGGACAGTTCAGAGACATAGGATAGAACCAAGCATGACTGGCAAATTTTTAAAAACTTAATGAAATGATTCCTAATAATATTTTGCTATTCTCATAGATTGTTGCCTAGCCCAATCATCATCAGAGAGGTTTTACACAGCAACTGATGGAAACAGATGCAGATATCCATAGCCAAATATTAGGCAGACCACAGGGTATCCAGTGGAAGAGGAGGAGGAAGGATNATGGGAGCCAGAGCAGGCAAGGACACCACAAGAAAACCCACAGAATCAACTACCCTGGACTCATAGCAGTTCACAGAGACTGAATCACAAACCAGAGAGCTTGCATAAGATAGATGTAGGTGCTTTGCAGATATGTTACAGTTGTGTAGCTTGGTCTTCTTTGGGATTCCTAACATTTGGGAGGATGGGCTGTCTCTGACTCTGTTGCCTACTTTTGTTACCCTTTACTCCTATGGGTTGCCTAGTCCAGCCTTAAGAGAGGAGGTGCCTCTTCTTACTGCAGCTTGAAATGCCATGCTGGTGGATATATAGGGGAGACCTACACTTTTCTGAGTAGAAAGGAGGAGGAGTGGATGATAGGGAGAAGGAGAGTTTGGGGGAGGAACTGGGAGGAGAGGAGGGAAGGAGGAGAAACTGTGATTGTCTAGGAAATAAATAAATAAATAAATAAATAAATAAATAAAAAGGAGAGAAGAAGAGAGAGAGAGAAAACATGAATTTGGCTGGGTATGATTTTGGAGGAGTTGAAGGAGGGGAAATATGATCAAAATAAACTTGTATAAAAACTTTTAAAATGAAATTTNAAAAATCACAAATAATTAAAAAAATCTTTATAGCATAAACAAACTTTAAAAGAGAAGAAAATAAAGTAAAAATTATAAAAATAATGTGTATGATNGAATTTGAAAAACTAAATATAAAATAACTTTCATGTATTAATAATAAGTTAATCAGCTAATTTCTTTTTCTTTTTTGTTTTCTTTTGCTTTGTTTTCTAGACAGGGTTTCTTTGTGTTACAGCCCTGGGTATCCTGGAGCTAGCTTTGTTGACCAGGCTGACCTTGAACTCACAGAGATCTGACTGCTTCTGCCTTTTGATTACTGAGATTAAAGGCATGAGCCACCACTTCTGGCTTTTTCTGATTATTTCTATTGCTTTGTTTTAAGCAAAATTNCCTCTCTACTTTGCAATCTATGTGGACTTGTATTTCATTCTTCAATAAGCAGCNAAGAATATAGAAATAACTGGTTAAGACTCCACTATCATTATCACATTCTATTTGCCTGATTTTTTCTCAGTCAGATTTTGGCAAAGAGACATATTCTACCTATTCTTTTTAGTCTGCCCATCTCCTACTATATTAAATTTTATATAGCTGTGGAAAGAATTGTTAGGATCGCTTGAATGTTCCAATTTCACTGTTAAAATTCTTTGTTCCATATTTTCTTTGTACACTCAGGCTGATGGTTTTTCAGGTACTACTCTCATTTCTCCTTTATGTTTGGAAATCTCTTCTTCATCTGGTATGCTGCTGTATATATGATAGATACTCAGTGTTGCCTTTAAACTGCCTAAAGGAGCCTTCATAAGGCAANGGCATGATTACATAAGCAATTTCCAGTAAGAAGAATATAGTGGAAGCTTGCATCTGGCCTGAGAAACTTGCATTCCAAGGGTTAATTAGATGTCATGCTGATACGGTGAAACCTGTGAAATGTTTCTCTCTGGAGCAAACTTAATGATTAAGGACTTTACACTTTAGAACTGCATCACTGCCCATGCTGGAACTAAGCCAGGGAATCAGTTAAGCAGATCTTTTGTTTAATCTGCAATCCTCTCAGAAAGACGGATATCATTTGACAAGCTGAAAATTTCCTCAGGTCTGTATGTTTCAGGAATGTTGATGGGTGGAAAATCCAGTAAGCACACAATAGAACACACAGCAGAATAGTATTCCCAGGGAACTTTAGCTACTTTCTCTTTTCAATGAGTTTCACTTTTATTAGAAAAACAGATTCTATGCTTCTCATCAAGTAATGTCTGAAAGCCTCACAGGGAGGTTTCAAATCTCTTCATAGATCATCAGACACTTAAAATGTTATTTTTCCTTTTCAAAATCAGTACTTCGAGAATTTCTAATAATGTAATTAGATTATATTCACTACCACCANCCTTCCCAGATTCACTCAAATTCCTTACAAACTGAACTTTGCTCCCTTATTTATGTATTTGTTTATTTATAAAGAAAAATAATTCCGATCTGTGCTGCTCATATATTCTGTGATGTATGGTTTTCCAATAATGTGGTTGACCTACCAAGGGCCGTACTCACAAAGTGTGACCCTATTTCTCCTAGTATCTCTCAGTAGTTTCCCAGCTAGGGATGGGACATCATGCCTCTCTCCCCTCTCAATGCTAGCATTTTGTCAGGCTTGGGCTTCCTAAGATATTATGCATGTTGTCACAAACACAGTAAGCTTGTACGTGAAACTTTCCTGCTGTGACAGTTTGCTTGTAGTTATCTATCACATTTTGCTCATATATATTTCTGCTCCCTCTTCCACAATGACTCCTGAGCCTTGAAAGAAGGAAATATTATATAGNTATCTCATGGAGAGCTGAACATTTTACATTCTCTGGACTTTGACCAATTGTGGATCTCTCTGTTAATCACTACCTACTGAATAAAGAGGCTTCTCTGATGATGAATTGAGATGTAGTGATCTATGAGTATAAGGAGTCATTAGGAGTCACTTTTAACACCATGTCCAATTATCAGAATAAAAATAGTAGATTCTCTCCTAAGGTCCAAGACCTATCTACACATTCATGCTTGGCTTTATTAGTGTGTCTGTTATAGGTCCTTAAATCCTACCAGAAAGGGGTTACTTACTCCCATTGAATTCCTGTCTTTATTACACCAGTAGGCATGTATTTCCAGGCCAGTCATTACTGTAGCTCACAGAGGTCACATTTAGGCAAGATAATCATGCTTTACTTCTGCTGCTATGCAAAGCATCCTGTAGTAATATGAAAGATAGACATGGTCTCTTACTAATTTCCTGATCTATAAATATTCCTCATGAAACATATATATTGGAAGATTCAAAGCTAACATGCACAAATGAGAGAGAAACACACTACTTTTGTTTCTCTGGATTTCTTTACCTCACTCAGAAACAATTGTTCCAGGCATCTANTTTACCTCTGCTCATTTAACTGTGAATTTAATAATAAACTAAATTCACATAAATAAATAAAAGTTCATTTGTAAATATGCAAAANTTTTAGCATGTATTCAGGTTACAGACATCTAGACTATTTCCAGTTTCTGGCTATTATGAATAGAGCAGGAATGAACATGAGTAGGTGTCTCTACAGTAGGATATGACCATATGTTTAAGAAGAGTTTAGCATGATTATATGCTAGATCTTTTTCAAGAACTTCCACACTGATATAGTAGATTTGATTTGCATTTCCCTAGTAGCTAAGGATGTTGAACATTTTAAAAACGTTTCTCAGCCATTTGTTTATCATTTTTGAGAACTGTCTGTTTCTAAATGGTTTGTCTGTTTTCTTGATTTTTTTTTCCTTTAAACCAATTTGGTTCTTTTCTTTATAATGGGAGAATAAAAATCTTCATAAACTATTGCCAGTAGGGAATGCAGACTGGCAGATAGTTAAAGGTGATGTTTGTGTGGCAGTTTGCTGTACTTATCAAGAGCTATTGTAAAAGTGACAGTATTTAATGTGGCTTTGTAAAGCTAGCAAAACTTGAGCTTCATAATCCTTCTACAGGTGGAAAAATTGAAGAAGACCTGACCATCCAGGCTTCTGAGACTGCTGCCCTCCAGGCACTAGCATTTCCTTTGCCACTTAAAGAATTGCTCAACTTCCTTAACCATCATGGATATGCAAATCAAAACTACTTTGATACTCCATCTTACTCCTATCAGAAGGGCTAAGATCAATAACACAAGTTGTAGCTCATGGTGGCTAGGATGTGGATTGAGGGGAACATCCATCCATTGCTGATGGGAATGCAAATTTGTGCAACTACTATGGTAATCAATATGACAGTTCCTCAAAAAGTAAGGAATTAATCTAATTCAAGATCGAGATACACCACTCTTAGGCATATAACCAAAGGACACTTCATCCTACCACAGGGACACTTGCTCAACCATATTCATTGCTGCTCTATTCATGACAGCCAGAAACTGGAAACAACCTACATGTCCCTCAACAGAAGAATGGATACAGAAAATGTAGTACATTTATACAGTGGAGTGTTACTAACCTCTTTAAAAAATGACATCATGAAATTTTACAGGCAAATGGATGGTACTAGTAAAAAGTCATCCTGAGTGAGGTAACCTAGACCCAGAAAGATAAATATGCTATATATTTACTTATATGTGGACATTAGCTATTAAATAAATGATAGCCATTAAATGAATGATAACCAACCTATAATCTGTAGACCCAGAGAGTTTAGGCACAGAGGAAGATACTAAGTGGAAACACATAGGTCTCTCTGGGAGACAAAAATAGAATGTATTTTATGGATGAACTGAGGCCAGGCGAGGACAGGGACAGGATTAGGTGGTGAGGGGGAAGGGAGATGGGATTGAGGGAAGAAACGCAGGAAAGACAAGTAGAATTAAGGGGCATTTGAATGGCTGTAGGGAAACCTAGTATAGTGGAAACTTCCTAAAATAAATGAAGATGTTTCTAACGAATCTTTCAAATTATGAGGGAGACAGAGCCCTACCTGGCCATCTTTTGTAACCAAACAGAACTTCCAATATTGGGACTCGATTAAACTAATTGAGCTCTTGTCCAAAGAAGTACCATGGAAATCCTAAAACAACCCAGGTTATTGCCAAGACAATAGATTCCTCTCNACAAAATGACAGCAAGGTTCCATTGCGAAAGACTATACCAGCACAATTGAAGGAAAATGAATACATAACATACTCAACTAATGAGGCACAATGAAGGCAATTGTAAGAGGCAAGTTCATAGCACTAAGTGCCTACATAAAAAAAAATGGGAGAGATTCAACTTACAACTTAATAGCATACATGAAAGCTCTAGAACAAAAAGAAATCACACCCAAAAGGAGTAGACAATGAGAAATTATTGAGGACCGTGAAAGACCAGCTCCCACGATTAGCCCAAGGTAATAAAAGAAATGTCTCAGAGTAGTGAAGGGTAGAAAATGTCTTTATCTGAGGGTATTTAGGAATACNGAAACACACATTCTTTCTGATGATAACTTTCTCTTTTACTTCATCTTAAAAACAGTCCCCGACTCTGTGTCCACACAGCTACATATCTCCACACTCCTGCATACAGCTACATAATCATTACATACATATATTTTTCACATGGCTACACATCTTTTATTTTTTTACATACATTTCTTTTCTATATCTCTTTTCTATACAATTTCATCTTTCTCGACTCCACACAGTTACAAATCTCCTTACAGGCACAGCTAAACATCCCATTTACATAGCTCTCTCACCACACAGAACTTTACACAGTTTCTAGGCATAGCTGCTCTATGTAGCAACAGCTTTTACACACAGTTCTCTCTCTCATGCTTACTCACATGCATACTTCTTCATTATTCACTCACTCTTTCACCCAGTCACATCCTCACACTTCTCTTATGCTTCTTCCAGCACACGCACACATACTTCACTCACCTTCTGCAGCAACTCTTACATAGCTCTACACAGCCTTCTCTCTCCACAGTGCCACTGCTGCTCCCTAACAGCCAAACTCTGGATAATTATATGTTATATTTTCAGGGCCCTACCCATTCACAAAACACAAGATAAGTCACGTAGTTTCTCTTAGGCTAGTAATGTCACATTGATCCATACACATTGCTCTGAATTGATGAGGGATTCCAGACAGTAAACAATTGTCTGAACCTTGAGCGGTAAGGGTACAAGCAGAAAGTGATCTACTGCAAGGAACAATATCTCAATATAAACAGCCTGGCCTTGATTTAGCAATAAACAACACCTGGGAATTAGTTTTTGTATGTTTTCTGCAGGGGCAGTTTAGTCTGTTTTGAATTTGTTCTGAAGTCCAAAATTAGCTATCTGTGTAAAGACTGTCTTTGTGACTGAGAATTCTATATCAGTCTGAGTAATGTTAAATATCTTAGTGTTGTTTCTATACATCCAAATTATACAGCTTAAACAGAAATCATAACGACCATCCGCAACTATAAGTATGTCCAAAGATGTAAAACACACTCTCAAAGGGCTGTGGAAAGCCTCCCACAGCTGTTCTTTTAGGGAGGTATAATGGTGGCAAATGAGAAAGTTACAAACAGAAAACAACCAGTTTCCACAGCCAGTGACCCCATGGCTTTGCCAGGTGGGGCTTCCCATCAGGGAGTTATACATCTGCTGGGTCGACTTGTCAAATACTAGTGTCACCTACTGTATACTCCCACGATCCTTGGCAAGAAATTATTAAATCATGCCTGAAATAAATAAAATAGAGACAAGAAAAATTACAAAGAATCAATGAAATAGTTGACAAAATCAATAAGATTGACAAACTCATATCCAAATTAACTAATATGTGGAAAGAGAATATCCAATTAATAATCANAAAAATGACACTGAAAATACCCAGAGAATCAAAGACATTCTTTCAAAATTTGTACTCCACCAAATTAGAAAATCTAAAATAAATGGCCAATTTTTTCAATAAGTACAACTGAAAGAGATTGAGGTGATAGAAATAAGAAAGGAAGAAGTCAAATCATCCTTATTTGCCAATGATATGAGTTTATATACAGAAAAGGCCATAGAAACTCTATCAGAAAAGATCCAGCTGTAACTTTCCATGGGAGTTACCCAAAGTATTGGATACTCAGTGCAGAGAGTTTTTGTTGTTGTTGTTGTTTTGGTTTTGGTTTTTTTTTGCAACATTATTTGCACCTATTCACAATAGCCATGAAAAGTATATGAAAACAACCTAAATGCCTGTCAACTGATGAATGGAAAAATGAAACACGGTACACATACAAACACACACACACACCCCTACACCACCCCCACATACAAATAATGCAATTCTGTATAGCTGTGAAAGAGGATTTGTGTGAAATTTGCAGGTAAATGGATGAAAGTGAAAAAATTTATACTAAGTGAGGGAACCCTGACCCAGAACAACAAATGCTGCTTATCTTTTTATTTCTGAATGCTAGTTCTGAATCTGTAGATTTGAGTATTTTTTTGTCACTTTTCTGTCACCATGACAAAACACTATTTCCAAGGCAACTTAGAGACGATGGTGTTTATTTTGGCTTACAGTTCTAGAGGTTTAGCATTCATAATGTCAGGGCAAAGACAGCAGGCAACAAACATGGCAATCAGGCCAGCTGCTGAGAGCTGAGAACTCACATTTTAAAAGGTAGCAGAAAGCAGAAAGAACAAACTTCAAGAAAAGTGGGGTCTTAATATCTCAAGANCTGCACCCTCTTACACAATTCCTTCATCAAGAGTCTCCCCTCCAACCCCACCCCCAAACAGTGCCACCAACTGAGCTGAGTGGTGCATTTCTTATTCAAACCCTAGTATACAACTCCAAGTATCCAAAGAAGCCTGTAAGTTCAGGGTATCAACATAAAAGAAGGCAAAGAACAATAGTAATAAAAACATTGATTTTGCCATTGAGCATTATAAGATATCAGTGAACTACATAAATACGGCAAAGACAAACGTGTTTAGCCAATACCAATAGTGATTCACTGCCCTTTAATATTTGTTATTTCATTGTTGTGATGACTCAAACACAGGAAATTATAGAACTTTTTCTTGAGCAATCAGGGAGGGGGAAGGGTTAGCAAAGTCTATTTTTACTTTATCTGAATGATACACATTAGTGCATTTTCTTTCCTGGTTTCATTATCACTCAATAATACACTGTTTAAGGTGTTTTATTCACTAGATCTTGAGGGTAAAATTGGCATTTAAAACTCTCTAAAGTAGATGTCTTGTAGTAATTAATTGTTATTTATTCTCTTCCTTCCTTCATACAAATATCATGTACAACATGATGTGAAAATTTAAAATATATAAATGTATAAAATGAAAATACAAAAGTAAAGGTTCATCTTTATCCCTCCTTATTGAAATTATAACAGGATATTGGAGTGTCTCTGGAATGATAGAGCCTTTTTTGGTTGGAAAATTTGTGGAGACATCCAAGCTGCCCTGAGCCTGGGTTTATGGTTCTCCCAGAGAATTGGAAGAATAAAATTCACAGATCACAGAGCATGATTTTTAAAGTGAAGTTTATTATGCTTTCATTTGTGAGAACTGTTTAACATCCTTAGATATCAGGGAAATGGAAAGTAAATTACTTTGTGATTTCATATTACCCCAGTCAGAACGGCTATGATCCAAAAAGCAAATGATGACAAATGCTGGAATGAACGTGGAAAAGAGGAACATTTGTTCACTGCTGGAGTCACTGGAATCCATACCTGAGACTCTTAACAAGGCCATGAACCTGAGACTAGAGAGGTCATGGGCCCTAGGGGAAAACCTACTACCTCTATTCTGCTAAATGAGCATAGCAATACAAGTAGTCTTAACGGCATATTGCTATCCTATAGGTCAGTGCTTACTTAGCTCAGTCTTTATCAAAGAAGCTTCTTCTTGCAGGAGATTGCAGATAACACAGAGATGCACAACACGGCCCGGGATAGTGCTGGAGATTTTGAAACATTTGTCCCTAAATGGAATGTCTTTATCAAACCCCTCTCCTCAAGGCTCAGGGACATACATTGAAGAGATGGCAGAAAGATTGTTAAGAGCCAGATGTCATGTATAGAATCAAGGAAACAGTATTTTCCAGAAACAATAGGGCTGATACTCATACGAGCTCACAGAGACTGTAACAGCATGCACAAGACTTGCACAAGTCCAAGCCAGACAAAGATCTCAGAAGGGAGAAGTTGGCACAAAGTCTCACTTCTTACCAAGGAGGTATTTGCAATTGATATCNGGTGAGAGAGTTATAATCAGTTTCTCTAAAGGAGTGACACTAGGTATATCAAGAAGCACACTCAGGAGTAGTTGGCCAGGACAAAGCAGAATCCATGTTTCTTTGTGTGTATGTGTTTTTGTTCTTTGTTTTGTGTTTTGGATTTTTGGCTTTTGTTTAGTTGTATTTTTGATTTGGGGGTGTTAACTGTTTACTTATTTATTTTTTCTGAGAAAGAGCATGAAGCTGTATTGGTAGAGAAATGAGGAAGGATCTGGAGGAAGTCATGGGAGGGGAAAGAATATAACCAAAATATATTGTATGAAAACTTATAAATCAAAATAAGATGAAATAAAAATAAAAGAAGTGTGTATTGAGTACAGATAAAGAGGGCAGTAACAAACCAAAGAAATGATTCCTCTCACATCCAGCTTGGTGAATTGCTAAGTTTCCTATTGCTACTTAAAAAAAAAACATGAGTAATTAGATGCCTACATTGCGGAGGAGATATGTTCTAGGTGACTGATGAGCACCTAAACTTCCAATACTTCCCACTCTATTCAATTTTCTTTCTTTTTTTTAACCTCATATATAGGAGGAATCAGAATATTAGGGATAGGAAGGGACCAATGAGGGTCTCATATAAGCCTGGTGAGTATTATCTTCCACAGGGCATGTTAATTTATTTGATTTTATGAGAGTCTTAAATGTGGGCAATCTCAGCTGTTCCGATTCAGAATGATGCAGATTGATGTCATGCTTATAGAAAATATGTATACTGCATGAGGATGGAATTCTACAATGTTGATAACCATACATTTCCATTCTGATTTTTCCCTCCATTTGTTGTAATTCCTTGAAAAATATGCTTTGTTTATTTAGGTAGATTTTATATTTAGTGATCTCTGAGATATGGTCTTAAATTTAGTGATGTATGTATATAAAATTATTATATATACATACATCATTATATATTCATATGTGTGTAAATAAATAAAAATAATATAATCAGATATATATGAATGATTTAATGTTCAAGAGGTTGAGAATATTCTCATGTATTGGGTTGCTACAAATAAACTAATGTTCAAGGTAAACATGGGTATAACCTTTAACTAGTAATTAATTTGCTAGTAACTATCCAAATACCAGATTTGGATATTCAAATAGTTATATGTAGCATCTAAACTTTGTTACCATTGTGAATGTACTGAAACCATCTTTGAGACACAGGCAATTCTGTTAGAGGTAGTTTCTGGAGAGGTTCAACTGAGTGAGAAAGATACAACCCCAGTGTTAGTGGAATCTTCCCATGTGCTGAAGTCCAGGGCCTAATGAAAAGACAGAAAGGAGAAAGCCAANTGACCACCAGTGTTCATCTCTCCTTGTTTTCAGACTGTGGACATAATATGACCACCTGCCTTATGTTCCTATTACTATTCCTTCCTACCATGATGGAATTCATTATTTGTAAATCCTGAGTAAGAATAATTCCTTATTCCCTTAGGTTGCTGTTCCTAAACAATGTTATGTATCAAGAGTGAGAAAAGTGACTAATATACCACAGTACTGAGAAAATTCTCACTGCCCTACAATCATTCTTGAAGTCAAAACTTATGGCCTAGGTTTTTGCAAAGTATATCAGTTTTATTGTGTTCAATCAGCAAGGAAACCTGGAGATAAAATGGAACTCAAATCGCCCCCCTCCCCNACCCTGATTGACACTAATGGTGGAATTTATAGGGCAGTGCTGCAGTAGCCTAAGGCTAGTTTGACATTGGCTCACTACTCTTGTTGCCCAAGTAACACTTGAAATTTAAAAATCAGCCACTCCTTAAGTTTATATTATAGCATGAATAGTTGTACCTTATCTGGACTGTGTTGAGGCTCTTAAAGGCAAATTCTATCTCCAGCTCTGGGTGAAGAACTAATGTTCCAAGTTATGCAAAACGTAGAGTTAATATAGCTAGGCCTGTCAATCACTTGACCAAGAGACCACACTTCAAGAAGACTGATTCACAAAACTCAAGCTAAAGAGAAGGGAGGAATAAATATCCTTTAGATGTGATAGTGGACTTTTTCTTCTCTGAAGCTCATGCTTCATGGGGATCTCTGTGCAACCTCTGCTGTATTATTTTCTGAGTCTTACCCCAGAAAAGCACACCTTTCCCCCTTTTCCTTACTTTTCTTTTTCTGGATGCTTCCCAACCATGCACATCTCTTCCCTCGTGATCTGGCTTTCTCACTCTTCCTCTGAATCTGTGCCTGCTTGTCTGACTTCCATTGCTAACTTAATGCCTAATTCAAAAGACAAGGCATTCTTTTCTTCTCTCTCTCCTTTTGGCAGTCAACTATCGTTACAACTTGCCTGCCCTGAGGTTTTTCTCCTAAACTCTATTAAATTGTCCTTGAGCTTTCTGAGTCTGTTGTTAAATTGCTTTATTAATCAGACTTAGAACCCAAAGAACAGGCCTCCAATTTATCTAGTGACAATAGAAAAAAAAACCCTGCTGCTTGTTGATTTGTTGGGGGTTGGGGTTTAACCTTTTGGCGAGGCATAATACTCAACATGTCTCTCTTCATAAGTCAGTTGTCTTTTGGTGAAATGTATTTCGCATAGGATTTTCACTTTGGGTTTAAAAAAATCATTGATCAATGGAGCTAGCTTTACTAGACATCCATTTTTGAATAGTTGGTTCCAACTGCTCCTTGTTTGGACTCTCAGCACTTTTTCCTGAGGGAGACATAAAGAGCTTTGCTATTTAAGAAACGCATGCCAGGTTGTGGCCATTTCTTAGCTAANGTCAGTTCCAGTGCTTGACTTCTGACTTCTGCCTCCAAGAATCACTTCTCAGAATTTGGTTGGGGGCTCATTCTGAATTTCTTCCAGATCTGAGTTCTGTAAGATTTCTTAATCCTGAAACTATTAAGTATACTCTGAATATGTATATGCCAAAACGTTTTCATTAACAATGCTTACTCTCATTTGTAGATTTCATTTCTGCATTTAAAATGTATTAAAACAAATAATTGAGGAATGAAGTAGAAAAACCACTTAAAACAGGAAAATTAACCTTCATCCAAAGCTCCTTTCTGGTTATTAGTGAGTTTTCTTGCCTAAATGTAGCCAAGACTTCATTGCTTTCCCAGAATCTGCAGAAACTGGGGTCTACTTGTCTAGCTTAGAATTGATAATCCTCTTAGACCCCTTTTGTTATTCAGTTCTTCACATTGTGTTGCACACAAAATTGTGCCAGCCATGTGGAATGAACATCTAAAAAAGATTTATTACTTTTAAAAAGACAGAGACTGAAATAATATCTCTTTGTCTTCCCCCTCCTTCTTCCTCATCATTGCTTCCATCCCTCAGTACAAAGGATATATAAAGTTGGGAATAAGTAAATAAAATGAAATCAGCACCTCAAATAGGAGGAATTTAAAGTCAAAGACAAAAGAAGTTCAAAGAAGATACACCTAATTACTTTCATTAGCATTTCAATAGGATTTGGACCTTATTCTGAGGAGGGTGGAGTGAGATTGCACTAAGTGTCATTGGAAATGAACACTTTGGAGCTCTTGACAGCTAGGGAGGAAGATAATAATTTCACTTAATTTGTTTTTTAGGCTCACCCATTTAAAAGAACTAACAGTTCCAATGCTCTTGGCAAATTACAACTGTGCTGTAGCTTTTCTGTGCAGTGCACTGGAAACCTCAGTAAACATCTTCAACTGGGAATCTGATTGGCAGTATTTCCATATATTATGTGCTTACACATATTTTTCTCTCCAAGCCTTTAATGGTCCAATTTTAATAAACTTTAAAAATAATGTAATCATCTAAATAAATGCCACAAACAATACAAATACTAAAATATATGTTAAGCCAACAACACTAGCATTTGATGGGTTGCACTAATCAGACCAATGAGATTGTTTCATGGTTAATTTCAAAATCAACAGGGTTTAAACATGTGCAATCTAAGATGTACAATTCCAAGAAAGGATATGTTAGAAAACTAAAGTATCAAATATCAATGTGAGTATGTGTGTTTGTTTGTATGTGTGTGTTTGTGTGTGTATGTGTGTGTGTTTGTGTGTGGGTGTTGCACATGTGCATATACACATGTCATTATAGTTTCTTTCCTCAAAATGTCTACCCTATTCCTCCAGAATATTTAATAATTAAAAATTTTATAAGATTTAATACAAGTAAATTCTTTGATTGAGTTTTACTAACATTTTGTGCCATAGACAGAAGAATAAGACAATTTCTGTTAACATTTGAAATAATCTATTTACTCAATAATGTCTTTTAAGAGTTTCAAATTTTTTTCTAATTAAAAAGCAAAAATGAACTCCATTTAATTCAACTATTGTACATTTTTCTCTTGTGAGTTGATGAAACTATTTAGACAGTAAAGATTTTAGTCAAATACTATAGAAGGAATACATTAATCATTAATTATTTAAAATAAGTATATGCGTGTGTGTGTATGTGTATGTATGTGTGTGTATGTGTATGTATGTGTATGTATGTGTGTGTGTACGTGTGTGTATGTGTGTGTATGTATATTTGTGTGTATGTGTGTGTGTATGTGT
>LZPO01055721.1:0-11206 GCA_001675575.1 Neotoma lepida | reverse complement strand
TGTGTGTGTGTGTGTGTGTGTGTGTGTGTGTATACATGTTTGACAAGTGGTGACAATGGGCAACAGATCCCCTAGAACTGGAGCTAGAGTTATAGGTGATTGTGTACTGCTCAGTGTGGGTGCTGAATGCTGAACTCAGTTCTTCTGCAAGAGCCATACACTCGTTAACCCCCTCTTTAACTCTGTTAGATAATATTAACCGTTCTTATATTCCAGCTCTTATCTACTTTAACTTGAGGAATAACAATGGAAGACAAAAGGAGAATCAGAAATAGAATTAAGTAAATATAATACTAGATATAAATTTTGATTGAAAATTTTTCTTATGTTTCAATGTTCCTTATAAAATGGTTAATCATGTGATACAAATTATATAAAATATTCATGTGTACTTAAGAGGGCNGGTGCAGCTAGGGGGAATGGAGGGGAGGAGCTGGGAGAAGAAAAGGGAGAGGAAAGAGTGGGAAGGATGTGTTAGATGAGAGAAGAATCTATTTCCAATAAAAATTAAAAGAAGAAAAGAAAAGTGTGCCCTTTGGTGAGGAACGGAGAGAATCTAAAGTTACAGATGATGCTAATGGTGTGACGGTTGGTTTTATCAACTTGATAGGATCTAAAATCACCTAGGAGACAAATCTCTCAGCCTGCCTGTGGGTTTTCAGACTGAGGTCACTGAAGTCAGAAAACTAAAATAATAATGGCACCATTCCGCGGGCTGGGGCCCCAGACAGAAAAACAGAGAGAAGCTAGTGGAACAGAGGCGTAAATCTGTCTCTATCTCTTGATTGTGGATTTTATATAGTCAGCCGCCTTACTGTGGCAGGAGACCAGGAAGTAGATTGAGAAAGGCATCAAGATTAGCATGCTAAAGTATACGGTTGGCAGAGGAAGACAGACTGGAAACCTCTGTGATCTTGGAACATGGGAAAAGAAATGCGCTATGAACCTATCTTTGAAGGGTCACGACTTTGGAAGCCCAAAGATTTTTTGAGTCTAGACACTTTCCCAGCTCTCTGGCCCACATCTATTCTCAGAAGTGATTTTTCTCATCATTAATAAATTGTATCTATTTTTGTTAAAATCAATATGTTCTTATTTCTTGTTCTGAGAAAAAAGAGGGCAATCTTAGTGGGTGCCTTTTGGGCCATGTGATAGGAAATATAGGCATCATGTTGGTATTCACTGATGGTTAACAAAAGGACACACTTTGGTGAATCTTATCATTGATGATATATTATGCACAGTAACCCTCTTTACTCAATCTAGAAAGAGTAAAAACAAATTCTAGAAATTCTATAAAATATTATATTAAAACTTTTTAGAATAATGGTTAAATATTGAGTGATGGGTGTGTAAATGGACATTTCCTGTCCTGACTGCCCAGTCCCAAATAACCCACTCAGATGCATAATATTACTTATAAATGCTTGGCTGATAGCTCAGGCTTGTTACTAGCTAACTCTTATACTTAACGCATATTTTTATTTATGCTTGACCACGTGGCTAATGGCTTGAAACTTCATTTTTTACACATCCTGCTTGCTCTGCTCTGGCTGGCTCTGTATTGACTCTGCCTCCTTTTCCATCGTTCTCAGTTTTGCTTTCCTGTCTAACTTCATGCCCAGCTACCAGAGTGCCAGCTTTTTATTAACCAATGACAGTAATACATATTCATAGTACAGAAAATGATTATTACACAGCATTTCACCCTTTGTCTAATTAAAAAGAAAGGTTTTAACCTTAATATAATAAAGTCATATACAACAAGAAACAGTTAAGTAAGAATTACAATAACACTATCTAATCCAATTGCACTTGGCAAAATTAGAGAAAATGCTTAATTATCTTATCTTGGTGAGTCTAAAGTTTTGTATCTAATTTACTTTCTATTATAACAAAGGTAAACTATAATTATACCTATTGATTCTTCAACTCCATCAAAGACCCCAGAAGGGTGAAATGTTCCTTAATGACAGGGACATCAGCCTGCCTGGACAGTCACCCAAAATTCCTCTGTAATGTTTAGGCATTCAACTCTGGTCTGCAGGCCTCATATATATGACANACTTTCTTGTGAGGCAGGGAATTCTGAAGGACTGTCCTACCTTGTCTTGGAAATGTTTGGCAGGGCAGTTGCCTTTCTTGTTTCCTGCTGGTCCAGTTTGGACAGTAACTGTCAGCAATTGAGGCAAGGGAAGTTTCTTTGCCCACGTATCTAGCTTTTGCCATAACAAAAACAAGCTCCATATGGAGTTTCTTAAAAGCCCATCATCCTCTTTGAAGTAACTAGTACTGCCAGGAGCAGATATGTCTCATTGTTCAGAAAAGTCTAAGTTCTTAAAACATTTTAAATGCCATATTCTGTACATCTTTGAAGTGTTTGAAGATTGTCTATTTATCTGAAAAATATCTCTGTATGACCTTGAAAACATAACATCACTATAAGTTTGCTATTATAGATGACTATTAATCTGTATTTCATAATTGTGTATTACATTTTTAAATGAGCTGCATAAAGATAATAACCTAAGCAAGAGTATATATATATATATAGATAGATAGATATAGATAGATATAGATAGATATATATATGTGTGTGTATTATAGCAAAATTAACTTTAAATTTGTATCAATAAACCCAAACCTATACCAATGTAAAATATATATGATTAATAGTTGTTTTTTGGGTTAAAGTAGATTTAATAATCTACCCTTTTAGCCTATGATTTCTATATCCTCCTTTTTTCTTTTCAGAACAAGACCCCTGAATCTAATCTCTTTTGTTTAGCTTTTTTCTTGATTATTATCCATAACAACTTGTAACCAACTCCCTTAAACAATGACAAATTTTCATAACTTATTTTTGGGAATGTGGATATAGTTCCCACACTCAACATTGCTATGCAGTCTGAGAAGTCCTGCAGGCAATCTAACAACTTGCAGGTTTAGACCAGAAAGCACATCTTATGTACCTAGCCAGAGTGCTTCATCTACCAAATGTTGTCCTAGTCACTGTACTATTGCTGTGAAGAGACACTATGAGTAAGGAAACTCTTATAAAAGAAAGCATTTAATTTGAGACTAGCTTCCAGTTTAAAAGGGTAAGTCCATGATAATCATGGTTGGTGTGCGACATGAGCATGATGGCATTCGTGGAGCTGGAACAGTTGCTGAGTGCTACATCCTGATCTATAGAGAAAGAAAGAAAAAGAAAGAAAAAGAAAAAGAAAGTGGAGGTCAATTCCTTGATACACATCAAGCACATACAGACATACATCAAAAATAGTACCAACCATGACCAAGTGTCCTTTGGCCCAGAGATTCAAATATGGTTTTGTAAGACCCCAACTTTCCTTAGGCCTGAAACCTCCCCCCAAAGTTCTTGGGAATAACCTCGATTGCTTGACCACTGGAATGTCACAAGACATTCAGGTGGTTTGGCTTGACCTCTGGAATGTCACAAGACATTCAGGTGGTTTGGCTTGACCTCTGGAATGTCACAAGACATTCAGGTGGTTTGGCTTGACCTGGGATGTCACAAGACATTCAGATGGTTTGGCTCTGGAATGTCACAAGACATTCAGGTGATAATGATTATTTGGCTCTGGAATGTCCCAACCCTAGTCTCCATGGTGATGAGCACCCACCCTACGATTAAGCCAAACTTTGTGGAAAGTCCCTAGACATGAACCAATCAAAAATAGATCTGTATGAAAACCATAATCTCATAATTTTTGCCTTTAAAAACTGTGTGTGATTTCAGTTCGGGGCTTCTCTTGCTCTGTGGAGTAGAGATGCCCAATTGTACAATTGTTAAATATATCCTCTTGCTTTTGCATCAACTGGAGTCTGGAGTCTGAGTTCTTGGGGCACCCTCCTGAGAAGGTAGTACCCTGAGTTTTGGGGTCTATCATTTTAACATACATAAGTCAATAAATGTAAGAAAATACATAGTGGGTAACAGCGACTAATGGGGACCAGCCCCTCGATAGTCCCCTACCAGGTTCCAGGAAGAATCTACAACCAGCTGATAATTTAATCTTTGATGATATGAGTGGATCAATGTACACAAAACTCCTTAGTCTATACACTTTATTCTTCTGAGTCAGTTCTCTCTCTACACAGCTTCAGTTCTGTTCTCATGCCTTTTCTTGACTGATTTCTCTCTACATTTATCTGCTGTCCCCTCTAAGTTCTATCTTAATTCTCATCTTAGTTCTGTCCATCTAGGTTCTCATCCATCTAGTTCCTTCCCATCTGAGCTCCTCTCCCATCTCCTTCTTTTTCAACTTGTTCTTCCTCATCCTGTTCTTCCCCATCTGGTTCTTCCTCATCTTCCATCTCATTCCTCTAGTACTCTCTTCTAGCCCTTCAATCTAGTTCTTCCCCATCTAGTTCTTCCATTCTCTTTTCTCTTCTCCCTCTTGTCCTCCAGTTCTCTACTCAAAATCCTCCTCTAAANCTCCTTAAACCTCTCTGCTCCCTCATCTCTCAGGTATACAGTTATGAAACCAAGCAATAGCAATCCGCTGGCCAAGCAAGGTCACCAGGCTTGAATTATGACCAGACAAGATCATAAAGGCAGATAATAATTTTCCTCAAGGAGTGACCATCAGGCTTTCTTTTACTACACAAAAAGAGAGTGGTAAAGGAGGAGGTCAACTGAGAGCTAATGATTGGTTAATATATCAAGAAAAGGGGATTTATGTGTTCAATCTGTATTCCTAGAAGTGGTTAGGTAAGAAGTTAGGAGTCTATAATGTTCGTAAGGCTGTGTAAGAAGGATCTCAGCTTAAATTGCACAAGAAATAAAGCTATCTGCCTGACCTAGGAGACAGGCATTGTTTCCATAAGGGTTCAGGAGATCATTTGGCCTTGGATGCTTGATAGGTATTTTAGATAAATACACTGTTAGGAATTCTTAAAAGTATACATAGCATTCAAGAAAATCATTGTAGGAATCAGCTAATATATATACAAAAGCTAAAATATCACCAAGACTTCTTAAGCTATGGCTTGACCTTCGGAAAGGTCCTTGACCTTTCCAAGTAGTAGCTTTTGTCATAGTAGCTGGATTCCATTACATTTTCCTGCAGCCCACAGGAAGTGGGTGAAGAGGAAAATCTAATGATTATTGCAACATATGCAGAAGAAGCTTTTCACAACATTCAACATATTTTCAGGATAAAAATCCTAGGGAATGTAGGACTAGAGAGGAAATACNTAAACCTAATAAAAGCTATATATGAGAAAACCACAGTCAGTACCATCCTAAATGGAGAAAAAACTACAAGCAATCACACTGAAATTAGGAATGAGACAAGGTTGTTCATTATACACACACCTTTGTAATATTATGCACAAAGCACTAGCTTGGTCCAATAAGGCAAGAGAAACAAATGAAGGTAATCAAAATAATAAAAGAAAAATATAACTATTTGTATTTTCAGATGGCATGATATTATAGAGATCCTCAAAATTCAGCCAGAAAATTTCAAGAAATGATAATTTCAACAATGTAGCTGGATACCAAATCAGCTTGAAATAGTCAAGTGTTTTTCTATACATAATCAACAAAAATATGCAGAAAGACATTATAAAAACACCTCCCATTCACAAAAGCCTTAAACAAAATCATATATATAAGAATAAACATTACCAATGAGGTAAAAGCTCTCTATAATGAAAATTTTAAAAAAGTATAAGGAAACCTTTGAAAAATAAATAGAGAAAGACACTAGAATATGGAAAGATATTCCATATTCATTGATATGTAGAATTAACCTTATAAAAATTAAAATTTTACCAAAAGACATTTACAAATTCAAAGCAATCCTAATTAAAATCCCCATATAATTTTTCAGAGAAACAGAAAAATAAAAGCAATAAAAACTATTCTAAAACTCATATGCATTCACAAATGGCCCCAGATAGGCAAATCTCCTAGCAAAAGAATAGTGCTGGAGGGATTATGATTTCAGATTTCCAGGTATATATCACACTCATGATAATAAAAACCATATGAAACTGGCAGAAAAATAAGGCGTGTAGACAAATGCAACCAAACTGAATGTCCAAATATTAATCCACATAGATACAGCTCTGCAGATGCCAAATAACATGCTGGAAAAGAGAAATCATCATCAACAAATTGTGCTGGAAAAACTGGATGTCTACACATAGGAAATGAAATTAGACTGGTGTCTATTACCTTGAACAAAAACTTACTCCAAAGAGTCAAACATAGAAGAAAACATAGTCAGTACCCTATGTGATATTTGTATAGGAGAGGATTTTCTGAGTAGGACTCCATTTGCCCAAGAATTGACAAGTGGGTCTTCATTAAAATAAAAATCTTCTGCAGGCTAAAGAAACAATCTAGTAAAGAGGAAGTCCACAGAATGTGAGAGAATGTTTGCTAGCTATAGATCTGACAGAGATTAATTATGCAGAATATGCCACGAACTCAGAAAGCAAAGAGCAAAACAACAGTAAAAATGAGAAAATTTTAAAAAATGGCTATGGGTCTGAGCAAATGAGTTCTCAACAGAAGAAATACAAATAGCTAAGTAAAATCTTTACAAGTGTTCATTATCCCTTGAATTTAGGGAAATGAAACCAAAATAACTTTGAGATTTCATCTTACTCAAGCCAGAATGGCAAACCAACCAACCAACCAACCAACCAACAAACAAACAACATGACAACAAATACTGGAGAGGATGTGGGAAATTCTCAATCACGTTGATGGGATTGCAACATTGAAGTACAGTCAGAATTGATATCTGGTGGAAGGAAGTCTCTGATTGCAAAATGGCACCTGTTTTTGGATCTGTGTAGAGACAAAATATCTTCACTTCTAAAAGAGTTGGTAATAGGTTTTCTGTACCCTGATAATAGGCTTCTCCGACAACTCAGTAAGCCTGATCAAGCCAAATTAAAAAGGTAAAAGACCAGGTATTTTCTGAACGAAGCAACTCCTAGGTAGGACTTCTCTAGTCGCCAGAGATCAAGGCGGGGAAGGGGCAGGAAAAAAAAATCACATGACTAATCTAAGGCAGAGTGCTTAAATACCCGATAGGCAGGGTAGGGGCTGACGTGACCATCACAAGCTGGGTTTGTGCCCAATTATGACTATATAATTTAGGTGGGGGCTGGGCAGCTAGCAGCTTCAGGTGAGGAAACACCACAACTGCCAGGAATGTGGAATTGGACTCATGGGTGTTTTTTCTGAGAGGGCAGGGTTTGGAGAGAGAGAGAAAGAAATTGAACTAAGCTGCACATTCTTGCTGAGCAGTTGGAATGGCAATAAAATGCTCTTCTTAGGTCACAACATATAAATGTGATAATCTTGTCCATGAAGGTGGAATCCTGATAATTTAATCATCCTAAATCCCTTTCTGGCTTCCTGGACCTTTAGATTGGCCTGGCTGCCAAACTTGAGGCATGCTCTGACCCTTCTAAGCGCTCCACGTGGGGTCAGAACTTGTGCACTCATCTGAGAGGTGAGGACTGTTTTCATGTTGATAATTTGTAGTCTGACTTTCAGCTCATGCTCCAATCTAGCCTCTACAATTCCTTCAATGCCTATGAAGCATGCATCTCTGTATGCCATCTGTAGTACTGTAGGAAATTAAGCACTCCTTATGTCTGCAGGTCTCCTTCTTTAGCCCAGGCATATATGGCTCTATTCTTTGAACTACAGCCGGAAAATATTCCACAGGCCTAATGGGATTTGGCCTTATTTTGCCAGGATGATTTATTCATGTCTGGGTGTTCCCCTAACTTGCCTAGGGAGAGGACACCAGCCTCTAATTTCTGTTTTGATCTTTTCTGTGTCTACTTTGTTCTTAGTGGTTTCTCCCCTGGCACTCTTGACACCTCTGGTTGACTGGCCTCTTCTATGGACTGGACTGCAGAAGATTTAACAGCATCCCCATTCTTTACCAATATACTGATCATGTTTCTCATCTCTGGAACACAAACACCTAAGAAGAAGAAACATGATGGGTTTATTTCCCTTTGCACTTTCATGATGGTGGACACATGTCAACGTGTGTTCCTGGCATGGCAAAGAGAGCTCAAGNTGTGCATTGTCAAATGTCTGTGGAAACACAGAAAGTCTCTGGTCTGAACCATGAGCAAAGCCATAACTCATGAGTCCCTAACTATTTATTTCTACTAACCGGGCCTTGCCTCTTAAAGCTTCCACAACCTTCCCAAATAGTGCCACAATCAAGGGACCAAATGTTCAAACACATGAGTCTGTGGGCGACATTTCACATTCAAGTTTTACCACTTTGCCTCTACGTCCATAGACTCATAGCCATATCATCATGTAAAAAAAATCATTAAGTCAAGATGAAAGTAATATCGTTCTAGCCTCAGCAGTCAATAATATCTTTAGGCATATTCAAATGTCTTGTGACAGTCTCCGACNCACCTTAAAACCAAGTAGCAATTTTGCCCACTCTAGAGAAAAGGAGATAAATTATAATTTATTTATTTTAAATTATTTTTAATCTAACAACTGAAATCCAAATTTTATTTTCAACCTCTAATATGAAAATTATAAGGTTAGTATCTTGATTGGAAATCTCCTGCTTGTTCAGCTAACTAGGAGTAATTGTACCAAGTTTCCCAGGCTGAGAAGCAGAGCTCAAGTTAAATGATATGTAGGACCCTCATGCACCATTTTGGTCTGTGTTAAAGCAGTTGTTTTTCATCTATTGCTCTGTGCTTAGTGGTCTTAAAATTAATTTGTTATGTCTTTGACAGTAAAGGCAAAAAAAAACCAATTTTCAAAGGGAACACACCATTATATTTAATGTGAACTATAGTTATACACATTTGTATTTAATATAATCTATCAGGAATATTGAAAGAGAGGAGATGCATTAGTTGTGGTTATATACTAATCTAGTTGATTTTAATGTTGCTACAATAAATGTCTGGTTTCACCCATTATTATAAATGGGGATCTGAATCATTGCAGCCAGTTTTATGATACAAACAAAAAATTAATAGGAACAACAAAATTAGGAGCAATAATGTATTTCAAGAAAGCTATTTTATTCTGACACATTCTAAAAACTCCAATATATGCCTAATGAATACTATGATTCTTAAAATATATGTTATACCAAAGATTAATTTTGTAAGAATATTATTACAGGATTAAGTTTTAAAATATTGCTTTTACTATAAAATGAACATAATTGAATTTATACTGAAATTGCTAGAGATTAAAAGTTGCCTTTGTGGCCTTATTATTTTGTAAATCGAAAACACCAGTACAATTTTGGGTACATGATAGGTACTTAAATATACATTAGATTGATAAAGGAATTATTAGCAGCATTACAGGGTAGTATGCATGTAGAAGAGAATAAAGGTGAGATGTATAAGGGCATAAATATGTACTGAACAGAACAGGAAAAGAAGTCATTTATTACAGACTTGATGTGTGCCTGCACAAAGCTGAAAAAAAAAAAAAAAAGATTGTCATGAAAATGTTGAAAGAGAAAAATCAGGGTGTTTGTTGGAAGAAGTAGATCCCGTGTGAGCTCCAGGTGCTAGAATCTACATCCTGTGTAACCCACGCCCATTGAGCAAAAATTGAATAGACTATGGCACAGAGGCTATCAAGTCTGATATGAGGTAGAAAAGACCATGACTTTCATTGTGCTAACACATTCTCTCTGGCTCTTCATACTTCCTTCCTCAGAAAGTTTTCTGTTCTCTCTGGGTGGTTTTTGACCCAGCCAATGAGGAGCTGAGGTGTTCTTAGTCCAACAATACACACAGTGCTGAATCCTGGTAGCCAACAAGTACCTGATTTACCTGATTTTGGAAATGTTATCTCCCACATAAGAGCCTTGAGTGATTATAATTTCGGACAGTGCCTCAAAGACTACCTGAAAGCATGTTGGGGTCAAGGAACTAGGAATGTTTTACCCTGATTCCTGAGCTGTTGGAACTGTGAGATGATGAGTGGTGTTTTAAGCCATTAACCTTTGGGTTAACCTTTCAAGAAGCAATGTAGTTTAAAGAGGAGTCATGGAAAACGATTCCTGTTTGTGTCTATAAGATGATTTCAATTTTGACATCAGCAGCTCACATAACTCATTTGATCCCGAGGTTATACATTTTAAAGAGAAATTAACATCATGATCACTGAAGTGTGACTATTACTTAAATTCATGTAAAGATTTAGAGCAACACTCAACACAGCTAGCACTGCAGAAAGAGAAGAAAGAATATGGGTAATAACAACCAATGGAAAAGGTGTAAAGTAGTGGTTTCTAAAAGCCATTGGGATTAAAGGTCATGGAAGTGTCTGGCTCTTATATGATTTTACTTGTCTGAGCCACTGCTGAGTACTTCAAGTCTACCATTCATCATGTGATGCACCTTGGTTACAAAAAGATAAACACTCTTTGTTCTTTTCTCTTAATAACATTGTAGTTATTAAGAGAACACACGCATACATACACACACACACACACACACACACTTCCCCCTATGAAAAAGCATGATGTATGCTATGGAATATGTTTGAATGATGAATGATGAAAAATTATATCTACTTTTTATTTCATACAGCAGTAGGCTCTCAATTAAAATTAGGAAAGAATAAATTTTGTTGGACGATAACACTTATTGAAGGAAATAGAATTACCAGAAATAATAATAAGAGACTCAGAAAGAGGTGCCATTGTATTTTTCTACCAGGGGCCTAATTAGAGTGCAATATTCTTCCTAGGAATCCTCTTTGATAGTAAATTTCTAGATCCTTACAGTTCTGCTATGCATATGTCTGCTTAAATCAAAGGCCAAGATAGAGCCTGAAGTGGTTAATCGGTGAAAGCTTTCAGTTTACAACTGAATATAAACATTTTCTTAAAAAAATACCTGCCTCAGGTAATGAGCATCTCTGTCAATAGCNACTGCTCAATCTCAATCAAGCTTCTGACTCTTTCTGAACTTGTTTCCCCAATCAATGCTGCCATTGCCACTGATGAAAAACAGGGACATCTTGCTAAATCCTTGTATTAATTAGATTTAAAAGAATACAAAGTAAGCCGGGCGGTGGTGGCATATGCCTTTAATCCTAGCACTTGGGAGGCAGAGGCAGGCGGATCTCAGTGAGTTCCAGGAAAGGCGTCAAAGCTACACAGAGAAACCCTGTCTCGGAAAACCAAAA
>LZPO01055720.1:29291-48877 GCA_001675575.1 Neotoma lepida | reverse complement strand
AAAATATATTTATTTTTAAAGAATCTCCATTTATATATCAACTAAATACATACCTCCAGAAACAGAACTGCAGTAAGCAATTAGCCAGACAGAACAAACAAAATAGTAGCTTGATTTTTTTAAAACAGATATTCCAACAAATTCTTATCATAACATAATTCAGGTGAAGACTGAGTAAAATGTGTTTCTGAAATTAAATTATATTATGTAAACTACTAACTCAAATAGTTAAGGCATTAAACAAATAAATAATATACAAAATACATCGAATTCAAAAATGAAGCAAAATTAACTGNTACATTAAATATTAGTACTTGGGGGAGGCAGAGGCAGGTGGATTTCTGTGAGTTTGAGGCCAGCCTGGTCTACAAAGCAAGTTCCAGGACAGACTCCAAAGCTACACAGAGAAATTCTGTCTCAAAAAACAAGAACAAAAAACATTTATTAAAAAATTTACTGTCAGCCAGGCAGTGGTGGTGCACACCTTGAATCCCAGCACTAGGGAGGCAGAGGCAGGCAGATCTCCGTGAGTTCGAGACCAGCCTGGTCTACAGAGTGAGTTCCAGGATAGACTCCAAAGCTACACAGAGAAATCTGTCTCAAAAAACCAAAAAGAAAAAGAAAAAAATTACTGTCAGGAGTGTAGACTCTTTAATAACATTTAGTCATAAGCAAAGGCTGAAAAATGAATTTAACAATCACTCCATCAAATATAATATAGCTCTATGTACAAAGGCTTTCTTCCAATTGAATGCTCTACAAAACACTCATCATAATAAAATTATTGCAAACTTTGAAAATATAAATGAAACATCAAATATTGCTGAAANCATTCTAGAATAGAACTTGGATGCTATGTAATTCTTCCAGATGACCGAACCACTTGGAGAAAAGTGAAAGCTAATAAATTCTCCATCCAGGATGGACTTTAGAAAGGGACAAAGATAAGAGTTGGACCCTTAATCACAGATTTACTGAACGTCTTCTGTAGATAAAGACTGGACAAGTTAGACCACAAATGTACCTTGTATTCAGTGCATACATCTCCAGTCCAACAGATAAGATGTGGCCATAATCATTTATGATAGAAGAAAGACCACAATAAATNCTGTCATAGAGAAGGTGTAACAAGTACTAGAGAAGGAGGAGGAGAAAGCAGGTCAGATGAGGACTCTCAGAAAAACTTCATGGGTGGAGGTGATATTAAGATTGATCGAGGGACTGGAGAGATGGCTCAGTTATTAATAGCATTGGCAGCTCTTTCAGAGGTCCTGAGTTCAATTCCCAGCAATCATGTGGTGGCTCACAACCACCTATAATGAAATCCAATGCCCTCTTCTTGAGTGCAGATAGAGCACCATATACATGAAATAAAAATTCTAAAAACAAGCAAACAAAAAGATTGATTGATGAGGATTTTCCCATTCCTATAGTAATGAAGCAAAAGGGCAGGCACAAGGAAAGACTAGGTCCAGAAGAATGTGTGTTGTGACTGGTTTGAAGGAGAATGGGGCTACAACCAAACAGCAAGGATCTATGCTGCACAGAATATGAGCAACAACTGTTGACCCACCTCTGTACCATGGCAAGTGGAAGCTCGTGAAGGAATCTGGAAATCACCTTGTCTTTAAACATGCAGAAACAGAGAGAAGCCCTTTCCAAGATATCAGAGATTACAATTTAGAAGTAAGAAAACCAAGACTTCCCAAGAGGTAAAACAAATGGCTATGATTAACCATCCATGTAAAGAAAAAAGAAGTTGTCCATAAGCATGAGACTAAAATGCTTTAGATTAACCCAAACTCCATGTAGACCTGTGCATGATCTCATGGAAGATGGTCTCAGCCCAAGGAGGAGTTAATGGCAGAATGACCACTTAGTGACAAAAAGAGCACTCTCAGATAATAAAGATCTCTCTCCAGATCTGTGCTCATAGGTTTGAAAAGTTAAGGGATTTTGCACTGAGGATGTTTATTATGGCATTGTGTGTGATAGGGAAAAACTGGAGGAAGTAGAAATCATTACCCCATTACTTGTTTCATCTAATCTATAGTTCTTGAGACCCTTTCATACACTAGTTATTATAGGTGACACTAGGGAAATAGTGGCCAGTGGTAGGAAACAGAAGTTAAATGGATACACAGAAACAGGTCATTATGAGCACACAGAGGAAAACAGAGAAGAATGTGGGGGTTCTTCTGATGAATATTTCATATCTGTGTGGTCAGGGAAAGACAAAATTCCCAGTGAAGTGAAGGAGCCAAAACTTTGTACAANTACTTTCCTAAATATGAATGAACAGTGCAAACACAGAGACNTTGAGCTGGGAGCCTTCTNGTCAACCAGGCCAGTCTGGCAGGGGCTCAGAGATCAAAGGAGAACACAGTAGAAAGAAAAGAACAGGGAAATTCCAGACATGGCATGTCTAGGATCATGAGAAGACTTTGGATATATTCTGAGAGTAATGAGGAGTCCAAGAAGGCTCATGAGCAAAGACACACATGACTGGATGCATGNTTTAAAGAGTCATTTTGNCTCTTTTTGAGCAATTGGGAAGTAGTCCTCATTAAGAGAGGTGAGTATGAGAAGGGGTCAGTGAGTGAGTTTTGGATACTGTTGCTCCAACATAGGATGATGCTGGAGCATCCTAGAGATGTCCTGATATGGGTGTTGGTCAAGGCTGAATCCACAGTTTTAGTTCAACCAACTGGATATTGAGTGGATTATTGTTGAAATGGAGAACAACAGGAAGAGATACAGCAAATACCAATCAGAACGTTCTTGAATAATATCACTCTGCTTAACATATTGATATCATTTACCAAAAGAAATGGCATTCAATGTCTATAGAAAACTATGGAAGAACTATGACTTCCCAAAGATGTGATGTCAGACTAGCTCTGAATCACTGCAATACACACTACCATTTGATTTTATTGCACCTTGAATGAATCATAAGAATGAAACTGTAAATCCAGATACTGGTACATAAAGACATAAGAATNTCTCATAAAGAAAAGGCCAGATACTAATGAGGACAGAGAATATAATTTGACTGTTTTTATAGAATTATGTAGATAACAAGAAGTAACTAAAGTACACACAGAATTTTCTTTTATAGTTCAACTGTTTAAAAAAAAAAAGACTCTAGGTGAAGTGGTACACACCTGTAATCACAGCACTTAGGAGGAGGAGACAGGAGGATCAGGATTTCCATGTCAACCTCAGCTATATAGGAAGTTCAAGGCAAACCTAGCCTACATGAGATTAATGTCAAAATAACAAACAACAAGACTCTCAGGTAATTATCACTTTAGAGGTGGAAGATTGTCACCAGCGAAGAAAGTAAAGAATATTAAGGTAGGGGATGTTGACACCTTTGTACCAGCACAAAAACACACACATAGATCAGTAGACTAGAACAGAAGACCAGGATGTAAATACACACAGCTACAGTCACCTCATTTTTGAGAAGGATGCTAACAATATACCATGAAGAAAAAGAGCCTCCTGAACAAATGGTGCTGGCAAAACTGAACATCTGTGCATGGAAGAATGAAAGTAGACCCTGATCTCATACCCTTTATGAACATGAACATAAAGTGGATCGACGACCTTAACATAAGACCTGATACTCTGCTGCTGCTAAAGAGAGGGGAGGAGAACACTTCAACACATGGGTACGGACAAGTGCTTTCTGAATGGGGCTTCAGTTGCTCAAGAAATAGCCAACAGTAGACAGAAATTCAGGCAAGGAAGCAATCCAGTGAAGAGATAGCCTCTAGCAGAGGATGCAGAGCTGCAGTATACAAAGAACTCAAGACTCTAAGTAGCAAACAAACAAACAAAACCACAGCTGGTAAAGAGGCTAATAACAAAAGGAACAGACTGCTCCCAAGTGATCAAAGGGATTCCAATGGAAACTGCATTGGGATTCTACCTTACTCCAGTCAGAAAGCAATCATCATGGAAACAAATAACACACAAATGTTGTCCGCACAAGGANNTGGTCTGAAGGGAACCCTTGTATACTGCTGGGGGAATGTAAACTAGCCNAGTCCCTATGAAAATCAGCAAAGAAGTTCCTCAAAACACTNAACATAAACCTGCAAGTGACCCAGGTATGCCACTCCTGCACATGTGCCTGAAGGACTCCAAGTCAGCACATCACAGAAGTATTTGCACATAGGTATTTAATGAAACAGGATTCGCATTAATTGATGGGACATGTTCGAGATAGACTCTTTACAAGTCTCTTTCCAGACAAAGCAGACCATTATTAGATCTTTGATTGTCTGTCCCCACCGGCATTTCCTGGCTGTTAGCTACTTCAGTTCAAGTCTGAAAATATTAGAAGGAAAAACAATACAAAAAATCCACAAACAAACAAGGGGCTGCCACAAACTACCTTCTGATTTTATTGCACCTTTAATGAAACCCAGATAATAGTGCATAAAGGAACAAAAATGTCTTATTAAAAACAAGGCCGTCAACAGAAGAATGAATGGAGAAAACAGTTTATTCACACGTTAGNACAGTTTCATCGATAAAGAAGAAGAAAATTATATTGTTTATAAGAAAATGAATGTGATTGGAGATAATAATAGGTGAATCAGAGGCCAGTCTCAGGAAAACAAATGATACAGGTTTTCTCTCACTTGTAAGTTCTGGTCTTTACAGATATGTGAAGTCAAATATTGTATATATCACAAAAATAGAAATGAAATTGTTTTAGAAGTGTCTAACATATAGCCATACAGCCAGCAGCACACATGTGGCCCAGGGTAGCTATGAGTTCACTCCAATCACAAAATTGTAAACTTACTTAAAACATTATCAGATTTTTTTTTTAAATCTGTTGTGTGTTCTTGGGCATTACCATTGCAGATGACAACATAGTCCAAAGAAGCCAAAAGTTTGGACACCCCATCAAGGGAGCAGAGGAGACTAATGGGTAAGGAGGCAGGATGGGGGAAGATAGTGAAGTACCTGGAGAATATGTTCGAAGTACATTATGTACTTGCATGAAAACAGCTTCATGTAACTCTAATAAAATTAAGTACAAACAAAAGCAAGATTATAAAAAATTTCTTAAAATGGTAATGCTTAAATTCATCTTACTGAAAGCCTGAAGAAAATAGAAGGTAAGAAAAATAAGGTTAAAGAAAAGAACATATTTCTATCTTTGATAACATGGAGTACATTTCTCCATCCTCATTTGTCACACTGAAAATTTTCAGACGTTAAACCTGAAGCAAACAGGCGGAAATGAGGAAAGACAAGAAGAATAGTGGTACCNATTCCCAAGTTTTCGGGGGTTTTGTTTTTAAAATTATTTTATTTGTATGGGTGTTTTGCCTACATNAATGTCCGAGCACCAAGTGTATGCAGTGCCCACAGAGGCCAGAAGCAGGCTTTGGATGCCCTAGGATGCAGAGTTACAGAGTTGCAAGCCATTGTGTGAGTGCTGCGAACCCAACCTGGGTTCTCTGTAGAGCACCCAGTGCTCTTACCATTGAGCCATCTCTCCAGNTTCTTGCTTGTTTGTGGAGTTTTNGGGGGAGCNGGGGGCAGTAATTGTTTTTCCTTCTAATATCTTCATACTTGAACTAAAGAAGCCAGGGGCAAGAAATTCCAGTGGCTAGAGACAAAGACTTAACAATGGTTTGCCTTAGCTGGACAGGAGACTTAGAATGAATCCACCTCGCAAGAAAGAGAAGTTTCAAATAATAACAGCTCAGCTCCAGCCAAACAGCACAGAAGAAACTGTGGTCTCACCCCAGGAGGTCTGAGCAGGCGGTCTACAGTCCACCCTCACAAGANTGATGGAAACACCTGGGCTCGAGGTTGCTGGGACATCCCTAAGGAGGAATGTGGGATTCTCCTTTCTCCTGCATGGCAATGAGCCCTCCCCAGCCAGTGAAGCCAGTTTGGAGAACATGCACTGCATTAGTCTACTCCACTCCCAGTCCTTGTCCGAGAAAAGGAAGGTCCAAACCCCCAGCACTGTGTAAGACAGANGAGCTATCACCACAGACCCTGTCATCAAATTATTTCATTAAAATTAAGATGNCAAATTTTGTATGGTATGTTCTTCATGGAGAAAATAATTTCCTTTTATTTTTATCCCTCCTTCCCATTGTTAAAAAATAATAGTGTAAAAGCAAAATAAAATATTGACTGACCTGCAGAAACAGTGCTAAACAAAAAGGCAGAAATGGGATGGTTTGCTCAGAAGGCTATTTGCTATGTACTAAACCCAAAAATATAATATTGACCAATCTGCTGTCAGAGTGTGAACTTAGTCTCTTTAAGGCAATAGTTTGGAGTCCATTTTGAAATGTGTGATGCATGAACTATTAAAAAAGGGAAAAATAACCCACGAGAATTGTTGGCAATTCAACATAATTTATAAAAGATGCTCAGAAAAAATATGGAACAGGGAAATGTTTGAATATATTAAAATATGCTGCTGTGTTATCTCCATCTCCCACAGCTCGTGTGTTTATTCTATCCCCTCTTCTTTCAGTTTATTNAAAATGCTCAATGAAAAAGAACACAAGAATAATTAGAATATGAAAGTGGTTAAATTCATTGATCTTTATCCCTAGCTAAAGGAAACCGCCTCTTTTTAGTGAGAGTAAGGAACATCTTCATTTAGGCAACTAATTACTGCCAGAGGGCTGGGATGTACCGCAGTGTTGGAGCGCTTGCTTAGCGTGCACCCAGAGTCTTCGTATGTATTTATCTTTTTAATTGCATGCTGGAAAAAGCACTCATTTTCATCAGTGTTAATTTGGCTGTCAAATAAATTCCCACTCACCTTGAGTGCANGAACATTCCAGTCACCCTTAAATATAACCAGGTACAAAGTCATGGAACTGATGGAGTCTTTTTGTTTGGGATTTTTGTTTATTTGTTTTGCACTTCATAGGGCCGTGAATGACGACACACTCAATGGAAACCAGACTTTGAATACTGATCTTTTCTGAGCTACATGGCCCAATTTGCTCTCGTGATCCACTGATATCCAGCTCCCATTCAGGAGAAACAGCCAAGACAGTTGCTATGTTCTGAAGCTATGCTGTCCTATAGATCAGGTTTATTGATTGTGTTTTCAGTTTATGATATTTTCAGTTTAACATTAGCTTATTGGGACCTAATGCATTATAAATTGTACATCTGCAACAGAAACAAAATACCATGTCACATGACAAATCCTAGACTGAGTTATAAACTGGCATGTCAGGAGGGCCCATGAGCCCACATTGCTTAGTCTAAGGAGTAGCTCCAAAATTGAGCTCGTCTTTNGAAATGGAGAGACTTCTNACTGAAATTTTCCTATGTGTCTGTCTTGAAAAATCAACAGGATTGGGCCCTTCCTCTGGCACACACGCCATGCTAATTTCTGCAAGATGTGAACCACCAAGAACTGAGCAAAGGTACTCTTTGGCTAAGTTAGGATTCAGCTGGTTCTATAGGTCATCTGCTCCCAATTCTCACCTCTCCCATCCTGAAGAGAACAAAAGAAACACCATCAAGTCCCATAAGGGATGATTTTCATCTAACCTCAAGTTTGAGAAAGCCAAGCATCGGAAGCTACTATGGCTATGATGGAGACCGGAGNCAGACAAACCCTTCCATTTTTCTCTCTGCTCTTTCTAGGGTCCTAACTTTCCATTCAGCCACGGCAATGGGAATGAACCTTAGACTCTGAGATCCCATGACTTATCAGACAGACTTCTACCTCCCTGAGCATTTCAGTGAATGTTTGGCTGCTCGGAGCCTCGGGGTACCTTTGTCCATACTCTATCAATGGATAAGGTCACTGTAGGTTCAGAGCACAGCACAGATTTGCTGAGGTTCACTGCCATGAGATGANGGGACTCACGAGGTGAACAGACAGTCTGGCAGCCTCTGCTCCATGCAAGGCAGCTGAATCCTAATCTGATCACAGAACCAGGCCTGGAAAGAGTTTGACTTATGCCCCTGTCTAATTATTGGCTGCATTCAACCCTTTCTTCAGNCTCAGACTATGATTTACAGTCCAGGCAATTAGAAAAAATTAGATCAAATGTTANCAGGATATTTTAGTTTATAAGAAGTTGGGTCCAATGAATTAAGCATGTGTGAAATGAGTCAAAAAATTTTTTTCAGTAGATTCCTCCAATATCTATAACCAGAAATTTCATATCTAATCTTTTAATCAGAATGTGGTAATTTTCATCACAGAATCAAAAGTTGTTGAATATAAAACATATAAAGATAANTATGTGTACTTACACACACATACATACACAAAGAGGGGTAGGGAGAGATAGAGGGGAGAGGCTTCATGGAATTCCCTGCATTCAATACTGATAAAGGGTTTCCTCTCTGACAAAAGGATGTGTCCCTTAGGGTCAGAGACAGAGGTGGCTAAAGATGTTGCTTTCAGCAATTTGATATAGACAAAAATTGAAAACATTTGCTCTCTAATAACAGGGAACTCTTTTGTCCCCCACACAGAGGTGTTTTGGAAGTACTGTGCTTTGAGAGTAACAAGGGAGTCTGGGAAGAATTCCTAATATTGAATACATCAACCCATAGGGAACTTAAGCAGGAGCCCCCAGGGCCAGGATCTCTCCAGGATCCTACTGCTCAAGTCGGTTCTGGGTAGGAGACTCCTAGATGAAGCTCTCTCGTGTGCTAAGGGTGCTGAGCCTACACAAAGCACACTGTAAAAGGAACAGTTTCGTTGTTGTCCCTCTCTTATGACATAACGGCATGGTATAGCCCTCTAATATACACCTAAACATGTTTCAATGAAGTGACAACCACAGACGTCTCCGGGTACTATCAGTGCTGACTCCTTCGGTGATACAAAAACTCACAGTTTTCCCAGAAATTTTAACNTACAGGCATGCACAAGAGCAGGAATGATAGTTAATCTTTATTATCAATTTGACTGGGTTTTAAATCATCTAGGAGACACATTCTGGACATGTCTGTGAGTTCTTGAGAAGTGCTGAGTTAATCTTACTCAGGAGGCAAAAATCCATCCTGAATGTGGATGATACTATCCAGTGGGCTGGGGTACTAGAATGGTTAANAAGNAGAGAAAGGAGAAAGCAAGTTCAGNACCAGCATTCATCTTTCTCTGCTTCCTGTGGACATTATACGACTAGCCATCTCACCACCATGTGTTCCCTATCCCTGTTGTACCCCACAAACCATGACCCAAAAAAAGCCCTGCACCATGGAATAATGGGAGTATATAATTTTTATTTTGTGGAGGCTTACAGTTAAGAGATTGTCTTGAGTTCCAGGCAAGACTCTAGTATAGACTCTGGGGNTNTGAANAGGCCTGTGACTGTTAAACGATCGTGGAGACTTTTAGAGGTAGGACTGGGCACATTTTGAGTTATGAGATAAACAGACTTCAGGGACCAGGTGGTGGGGGTATTATGATTTGAAGTGATGTGTTTGTGTGTGACGTTAGGAACGGACAGACTTTTGACCTTTAATCTTCATTGCCAGGTTGGTTAGATTTAGAATCACCTGGGAGACACACCTCTGGGCAGGTCTGTGAGGGTGTTTCCAGAGAGGTGTCACTCAGGAGGGAAATCCCACCCTGAATGTGAACTGTGAACGGCACCATCTCATGGGCTGGGGACCTGAACTGAGGAAAAATGGGAAAGACAGAAAGGAGTAAGCTAGCTGAGGAGCAGTGTTCACATCCCAGTCTTTCTGACAGTGGGTGGAATGTGACCAGCCACCTCCAGTCCCTGCTTTGCCTCTCCTCCTATTGTAGACTGTTTCCCCCAAACAAAGAGCCAAAAGAAGCCTTTCCTTCATTAATTTACTCTTGTTAGGAATTCTGTCATAGCCTTTAGGACAGTCACTAAGAGAGCAGCTAAAAAAAAAATCTTTGTACAGGTAATGAATAATTTCNTATCTTGGTCTTGTATAGAGTAAACTTATTTCTTACTTTTCAACCTAAGAAAGCAAGCTGAGCTTACATCTGAAGGCCAGAGGAGGTGTAACACAGAAACCTATAAACAAAGGAACACTTGGCTTCTCCGTCAATCATGGGACTCACTTTTGACTTAAGGTAATTAATAGTTCTGAACTTTATATGAAATGCAAACCAATTATGTACCTGGACAGGGTGGCCACTTCCTGCTGATGGACATCATCTCCAATTACTCTAATCTACTCATGAGCCAAGGGTGGGGATGGATGTCAGGGCCATTCTCTGCTTTGGAAGCTAGCCAGAGTTTCCCACTAGCCCACTCAGATGCTCAGCATTTAGCAGAAGAGCACTGTTTCTGCTGGCATCCAAGGAACTCTGTACAATTCTCTTGGAGCACAGTCCAGTGAAAATAAAATACATGACAGACACCTTTAAGGAAGTCTGGCAATTAGAACTGGCTGAGTTGTGTTACACTGTAATTCTGCTCCAGGAAATAATAGTAATGACCCTGGACACTTCGCAATATATCCTATCTGGGTGTGAAATGTGCGCCTCTTCAAGTGGAGAAGAGTCACTCCCAGATGCCAGGGGAATTTCTCTTATAGCCAGGTGGGAAATGAGATCCCTGCTGTTAAAACACAGAGTGTTGCCCTTGGACATGCTAAGTATTCTTACTTAGAAAACTCCTGGTCTCATATTTCATGGGAGAAGCCCGAGTAGAGGTCACTCAACTTGTGGGGAACCTGTTGAGACATTTTTATAATCTCTACGTCTCTCCTTGCGTTCTAGGCACCCCNCAGTGCATTNTGCCTCCCCGCCGACCACTCCACACACTTTAGAAATACCATTTAATAAAANTGCTTAGGAGGGGACAGCTCAGCCTGAAGAGATTCTTCCTAGGTGACATGTTCCAGTGCAGAGGCATTATTTAGGTGGAATTAGAGTTCAGATGTCCTTAAGTTCTAACTGCTCTTTCTGAATGGGCCCCTTTGCAAAGTTTAGCTAAGGGAAGGAGCGTGGCACTGGACTGGCAGTGACAAGGACTTGGGTGTGCTTTAACCTAAATTTAAAACCTTCCATGCAGGCCAATGGTCCAAAGTAATTTTCACTCTATTGCCCGGAGTAGAGGCTAAATCCTAGGATTTGTCTCTCTTTCAGCCCATGTGTTAGCGAACGATTGATGCTGATTTGCATTTCGTTGTCCGTGTCCTGCTGTCCTTAAAAGTTATACAAGTTTTTCCAAGGAGGTCACCCCACCCTTGCAACCACCTTGGGCGGAAACTTGATTTTATGGTTGAATTTTATTCCTCCAGGAGACTGGCTGCTGAACAATGTGACAAGTTACTTAAAATAAATAGATGGGAGTATAGGAAAGGAATCCGCAATTGCCAGTAATTGCCATCTAATTTCACTTTTAAATTAAGTGGTTGCTAACACTCTACAGAGGTCACCACTTATTTACAGGGCAGGGGAAACATCTGTACTCTAGTGGCTCCTGTGGAGTGAAGTGTGATGGTNTGAATGAGAATGGCTGGCCTCCATAGACACATATGTATGAATTCTTGGGCCTCAGTTGGTGGAACTGTTTGGGAATGATTAAGAAGTGTGGTAGTCTTACTGGAGAAGGTTTGGGCCTGAGGGTAGACGTTAGGGTTTTAAAAGCTCGCATCATTCCAGTTAGCTCTCTCTCTTTCTCTGTGTCTCTCTCTCTGTCTCTGTGTCTCTCTCTCTGTCTCTGTGTCTCTCTGTCTGTCTCTCTCTGTCTGTCTCTCTGTCTGTCTGTCTCTGTCTCTGTCTCTGTCTCTGTCTCTCTCTCTCTCTGCCCAGTTGTTATTATCTCAACATGTCTGCTCTCAGTTACTGCTCCACATTGGCCATGTCTGTCTACCTGTAGCCACGCTCCCCCCCACTGCATGATGGTCATAAACTCACCCTCTGAAACAGTAAGCCTCCCATTAAACATTTCCTTTTGTAAGTTGCCTTGGTCACGGTGTTTCTTCACAGTAATGGAAAAGTAACTGATACACAGCTAAAGTAAGATACTGCCCCGTTTGGGAAATCCCTCTGTTTTTTAAACTGCTTACAATCCTGCCCTTCCATTTGCTTTACCACCTCCTCCTCCCTGTGTCTGATTACCTGGGGGGGTGGTCTGCACACCCAAGTGGCCTTCCCATTTGCCTGCAGCTGCAGACTTCAGGGGCTCCCATGAGTGCCAGAGTGAACATGAGCATCTTTAGGCCTGATGGGGGGGGATCTCAGGCTCCGCTATCATCACAGTTAGTATTCTTCATTTAATTAATAGTCAAACCCATTGATTCACTTGACAGACAAACAGAAAACTGGAGTTTTGCCAATTTTGAATATTTTTCCTGAGATCTAGGAACTATCATGGTCTTCTGGCTTAATGGGCCTCAAAATAAAAACCTGAAACATGTGTCATCACGGCTGAGGAAATGAAGTCCCTAAGTGCAGAGATCACATGTCTTATCAGCCAAATCTCTAGCACACTGATCAACAGTCATGGCTGGCTTCAGAGCAGCAGTCCTCAACCTGTGAGTCGTGACCCCACTGGTGGCCCTCTATCACCCAAAAATTTTTACATTATATTACGATTCATAACAGTAGCAACATTCCAGTTATGAAGTAGCAATGAAAATAATGTTATGGTTGGGGGTCACCACACCATGAAGGAAGTGTATTAAAGGGTCACAGCATTAGGAAGGGTGAGAACCACTGCCTTAGAGTGTTTGTACAGGAGTAAGTATCAGCAGGGACACAGCACAAGATAAAAGACTCTCCAGAGGAACAAAGCAGATTGCAGTTGTGAAATAACTGAAGAAATAAAGGAAGTTTTGGTTTTCACTGTACACATTGTAACGAGACAAAAACAAGAGGCCTGTGTCCTAGGGCCTGTGTGCTGAGCCTCTCTGTAGAGGCCGTNGACAGTAGCTCACTCATACACAAATGACCAGTTAAGGGTGCCAAAAGCTGAGAAGAAGGTTAGCCTGGACAGCAGAACACAGACACCCGGGGCCAGGGCTGTTGCANACAGACAGGATGTGTTCTGATTTCTTTGAAAGCCGTGAGTTCCTTNAGCTGCCATGAGCATCATCTTCTAGACTGCTTGAACATTTATGAAAGACGGATGCTGTTCNGTAACGGAAGGAGCCCAGGGTTGACACTAACAAGGCATTCTTGCCAACTGTAAAGACCAGGAGTGGAAATCAGATGGGAAAAAGGAAAGCTGCACTCCCTGCTGCACACCAACTATCACATCTACTGGAAGTTGAAGCAGGAAGATCGTGAGTTCTAGGCCATCCTTGGATACAAGACCCTGTCGCAAAAAAAAATCATAAAAACTAAACCTTTCCATTCCCAGTATTCTCTTTCTCTATGGGACCATCAACATTCCATCATGGGGGGAGGGGAGGTCATGAGGNCCCCTACCCATCCTTGAGGCCCTATAGGCAACTAATGGTTGTTGCAAGGGGATAAGTCATACTATTTGTGGTGTAGCCACTGCTAAGTTTTTCTTCCTGAGGGGATAATCCTCCGCTAATGCTCGTCTCTGCAGCCCCAACTGTTTGCAGTGGGCCACACACCCTNGGAAGCAGGAGTTCAGCAGGAGTACGGAAAGGATAAGAGAGGACAGTGGAAGATACATATATATATAATATCATATTATAAATATGTCTNTATATTTTATATATTCTATTATAACATATATTTTTATACTAGTTTTATANAGTGTATATTTTACTTAATAATAGGTAATGTTAATATGTAATATATATTCATGTATTATATATTAATATATTTTATGTATTATAGATAGGTTATGTGGTGTACTTCCACTGCCTATACATAGTTGACTTATCTATCCATGGATACTCATGACAGCTCTGGGCTGCCAGGGACGTGCCAGAGCAGTGTCATAGAGACAGCTTGCTCCCACAGAGAAGGGCACACCTTCCCTGTGAGAGGCCCCACAGGCAGGGCCCGGTTTGGCCTCCACCTATTATGCCTGGCTGCTCAGCCTTCAGTTTCCGAGGAGAAACTACTGACAACAATGGGTGTGCATTGGCTTTCTTTTCCATGGCAAGCTAAGCAAAAGCAGACAGACGATTATCTTTCTGTTCGCTTATGCAACGTTGGGAACTGAAATATGTATGACTTGGATAGAAGCCTGCTTATAACACCAACAGCAGGGGGTCAGAACATCTAAATAACCGAACAACCTGCCGGGGAACNAATGGCCAAAACACGGACTTTTGCCGGATGCTATTACGCTTCGGGAAGGGAGGAAGCTATCTGTTCTCATCGNGGCTAGCCACATTTCTGAGGTCTAAAGACAGCAAGTTTGAAGCATGATAACTCTGTCCTCAGGACAGCTGCATGAAGAAGNTGTCATTATCGGCATCTCACTTTGTAGGTGAAATAACAGAGGTGAGTGAAGGTAATCATGTGACCTCAGATTCACAGCCAGTTAGTGGCAGGGCTGGGATTCTGGGAACTAGAGTTTAGGTGACCATTCAAGTATGTTCAAGAATAGAATGCACATTATAAGCAAGTGGAAAGGCTAAGATATTTGAGAGTGAAAGGGCAAATAAATAATATATGTGCCAGGACAATACATCTAAACCATGGGTGTCATACAGGGTGTTTTGTTACCTTAATTANTGTACAATGTAAGTGAGTGTGGTGGAGAAACGAAAAGGTTTTCTAATTATTATTCACCTACTTAATAATTATTTATTGAGTCCTTCCTATGTGTCAGATACAATTCCAGGCAGCAAGTCAAATAGACATAGTTCNTTGCTTCACAAAGNCCACATCTTAATGCATGTCACTTGTGTGTGGTTAGGTCCNCAAATATGATGATGATCTGTCATTAAGTATGCACGTACCCAACAAAAAAGAACTTAGTTAGGTTGGTGCAATTATTCTCTCTTGAACATTCGTTTATTAAGTTATTTTTATTTTTANCTATGTGTGTGTTTGGGTATGTGTTTGTGAGTGCTGGTACCTCGGGGAGCTGGAGTTACAGGTGGTTGTAAGCCTCCTGACATGGATGCGGAGAGCAGAACCTGGTTCTCTGTAAGAGCAGTAAGTGCTCTTAACCACTGAGCCATCTCTCCAACCCCAGTTATTATCCCTTGAAAGAAATAAGACTATTGAAATTAATGAAATAATTCATTCCTGACCATGGGTGACCACAGGTAAATAATAGTGTAGGATGTAAATCACAGATCAGGGAGGATTACTGTATCTCAAAGCATAAACATTCTAAACTCCCTACACCACCACCACCACAACAACAAACAGGCTCCACCAAGACTGAAATTCTAGACTCATGTTCCAGTTTTGACGCTGCTACGGGGTTCTGTCTCCTTGTTCTTTCCATCCCACCCAACTGAAAGGAGTTGCTAGGAAACCGTATTACTAGTGACTCTAGGCCACAAGCTGCTTCTGTGCGTTATTTCAGTTGATTCTCACAATCACAGTGCAGATGGAATTACCACTATAGTCTGATTTTACAATGGCAGTCTAACCTGGATTCAATAGAGATAAGAAGGGTCAAGCAGGAGACTCAAGGTCAGTTCTTTGTCTCNGAGGAAAGAATGAGTACATAAGGTCTACCGAGGCACTCTGGAGACCACAGGTGGGCATATGACACAGTTGACCTTCACAGTTTCTGGAAATTGGTTCTAGAATCCCTCTCTGGTAGCAAAGTCTCTTACGTGCATTGGTGTAATATTTACATAGCACCTATGCACGTGCTACCTGTACACTTTAAGTCATCTCCAAATGACTTATAACACAAGAACAATGTAAATGCTATTTAAATAGCTACTATAGTGTGATAATAACAGGAAAAAAATCATCCATATTCAAGTGTTTGGTATATAGATCCAGTATGTCTCTAATGTTCCTGATCCACTATTGGTTGAAGGCACAGAAGCAGGCTCCACAGACAAGAGGCCTACCTGTAATTTAATATGGTTTTTCTTCCAGGACGTGATGAGGTAACACCACACAGAGATGAAGAACTAGCTGTGGCCCTAGGTTACTCACTTGCCAGCTGGGCTGTCTGAAGCAAAGCTGTTAAGCTTCCTTGACCTTACATTTTCTTCTATGTTTTGAAATTTGGGATGGCATTCTTGCTTTACTATGAGAATTAAGTAACATGGTGAGCATTTAAGTAAGCATGTAGCCAAATAGCTGGTGGGACTAATGTCTTGTCCTTCTTAGCTATTATTATCTTATGAAAGAAACTGTGAGAGTCTCACCCATCACTCCCCTGCGATGGGGCAGGAGAAGACAATGCTAGTCTCATTACAGTGCTCAGGTTTCCAGCCTGAGGATCCTGGGAAACAAGTTGAGGAATTGGGAGTAGCAGACTTATTAGTGACTGAGACACGGAAATATAGAAGTGGAGCTATTTCACTGTCCTGTGCTTGCCTGAGGAACTTTACATGAGTAAGTAAATCATGGCAGGGCTTGGTAACACATNTATGTAATCCCAGCCCTCTGGAGGCAGAGGCAGGAGAATTGGAACTTTTTTTGTCTCTGTAGAAAAATCGAGGACAGTCTGAACTACACGAAACCCAAAAGGCAAAAGCAACAACCAAAGAAAACCTTTACACATCTCTCAAGTGCTTTACTACAGAGATCAAACCCAGGTCCTTATTAATGCTAGACATAAATAAATAATTAAAGAAAGAAAGAATAAATATCTACCAACAAACTACACACCCCTAAGCCTTCAGTATAGGTTTCTACATACAATTGCGTGTTTCATTACTTTTCTCTCTTTCTTATATGTCAAAATGAAGAAATAATATGGCATTCGTCTGTCAAGTATGAATCAGTCACATGGAGAGCTTGAAGAGAATTACTGTGTCTGTCTGTGGAATGAGCAGAGACGTGGATGAAGATAAAGACGTCTTCAAACAAGGAGTGAACTTTATACATCAAGATGAGAAAGCCCATGAAGGCTGACGAACAATGTATGGAATTATTGCAGGAAGTACCTCAATTATGACTCATTACTTTAAAAAGACATAATTGCAAGTAAGTAACCTACAATTGAGCAGGCATCATTCACAGTGACAACCCACCCATGTCCACCCATCACTTTCAGATAATAAACACACACTTCTCTTGGCTTCAGGTTCTTTTGCTTTGTTAAAATCTAAACAGGGCCTGTCTCTGATTCTGATTCTTTTACTTTTTTGGGACCCTACTCTCCATACTGGGTCACCTTGCCCAGCCTTGGCACATGGGGAGGTGCTTAGTCTTACTGCAACTTGATATGCCATGTTTTATTGATACTCATGAGAGACCTGCCCTTTCCTAAACAGAAATGGAGGAGCAGTGGATTGGGNGTTCTTAGTGTTACTGCAACTTGATATGCCATGTTTTATTGATACTCATGAGAGACCTGCCCTTTCCTAAACAGAAATGGAGGAGCAGTGGATTGGGGGAACAGAGGGGGTGGGGGAGAGACTGGGAGGAGAGGAGGGAAGGGAAACTGCAGCAGGATATAAAAATAAATAAATAAAAATAAATAAATAAATAAATTTTTAAAAATCGAAAGCTTTGTTGCACAGAATCTTCTCACATTGTCCATACAGACACATGAAGGAAGCATAGGGAACTGACATACAGCCCCACTTCAACTAATCCCGACTTCGACTAATCAAATGGGAGACCCAAGGAGGTGAAGACTCACCAGAGAGCTAAGACCAGAATGGAACATAGAACTGGATCTCCCTATTTCTAAGATACTTCAGGGAGTATTTTCCTCCAATATTTCTTCGACTCCTGCCTGAGCTAGGATTCTTCTGCACAAGCAAGAAAATAGGATAATAAAAGGAAGTCAGCATCATCACACTTTCATAGNCCAATATTTTTTAAATGAGGAAAGTACAGTTATTTTTTTCTTTCAAGTGAGAAGCCATCACAATATAGCCATGAACTTGAAACAATGTATCAAAACCTTTCTGTGAAGGCAAAATGGTTCAGGGAGTGAAGACACTTGCAGCCTGAAGATGCAAATCTAATCTAATAACCTGTACTTAATCCTTGGAACTCACTTAAAGGTGGATGGAGAGAAGAGAGTCCACAAAATCGTCCTCTGAACCCCACACATGTACCAAGCACCTTGACACAACACATACAAATCACACACACACACACACACACACACACACACACACACACACGTTAAAGAATCAGTTAATTACATTTCAAAAGCATTTATTTAAAAAGCCTCATACACACTATCACCATAGTATAAAACAATATAGATGTAAATATATAATCTTCTCAGTACAAATTATAATATTAATGTCTAGTTACCTGGATCAACATAGAATACAATGTTTAGGAGACCAGAAATAAGGACAGAAACCAAAGCAAGAGACATCAGTGGACATTCAGGCCACAGTGAGCCAGGGGAGTTCCAGACAGAGCTGCATGCATGTCTTCTGTGCTGGGACCTGATATTGTAACACCTACACGAGAATAGATAATAAGACTTCAGATCAGTGGAGGAAGGGCCCTTGCACAAATTCCAGACTCTCAAAGAACTACTTTGTCCTAAATAAATAAATAGGATTGGGAAAAAAGATGCCTGTAGCCAGGGAAAAAGGAAAGGAAACTGGCCAATTCTATATGGCTTTGGGCCAGGAAGAAACTCATCTGCGATAGAAATAGAATTCCAGGTCTGCATCACACAGCATTCAATTCATACAGGAAAGCCAAGTTGTGAAACAAATACTAAAACTCATCACTGAAATGAAACACTAAGAACTATTTTGTAAGAACAAGTTATCAGGTCAACAGACTCAGCCAAATAAGCAGCTCTTAGTGGGGCTAAGCTCACAGTAAGACTTTACAGTCAGTCCGTGTAAGACATTATTATCTAAACGGGAAAGTTGGGAGATGTAGTAAATGCAAGAATTTACAACCCAAAGTTAGAAAAAATATGAATACTGGTNGGAACTATAAAGTGACTATAGGGAGAATGAAATTAAGTGATTGCTATAATAAATATAATTAAGTAAAACAGCATGAATAAAAGGCAGAGAGACTTGAAAAGGGTACAAAAATGCTGAAATTGGAATGCAATTAATATTAAAAGTATAACGAGTAGACTAACTAAAAGCATTTTGTGGGCAGTATGGTAAATTGGAAACAAAAAGATTTGATGAAATTAAAAATAAGTAACAAAGGAAGGAAGAGAGAAAACAATTAAGAAAAAGGCATGTAGCAAATGCTGTGGGAGAAAAATCACAGAAATGTTTCTAGACACATTGAGACAGGAACCAAATATCAGAAATAACCAGAGGTTCCCCCCNAAAAAAATGCAACCAGGGAGAAAATGTCAAATTAATTCCAAAGGGCTGTGGGGGTAACACAACAGCCCTTAGGAAAAAAGAAGGCAGAAAGCAATGACATCATATCTTCTAATTAAAAGAACTCCAAGCCCTATATTCAGTTTAATTTTCATTGCAGAGTATAATCAAATTAATGACATTTTCAAAGGGCAGGGACAGAACTCAGTGACAGAGCACTCGTCTAGAATGTATGGAATCCTGGGTAAAACCCTACCACCAGGAAAAAA
>LZPO01055719.1:33685-48342 GCA_001675575.1 Neotoma lepida | reverse complement strand
CTAAACCCCTGTCTCCAGTATCCAGAGAGCCCAGTCCAGTACCATGGGGGACTGCACTGCTATTGGTCCATAGTTCATGCGTTTCCACTAGTTTGACAGCGATTTCAGTACATTTTACAGTTAAGCTCGTAAAATAAGAAAATCTTTTAATTAAAAAAAATAAGAAAAAAAAGAATAAAATTAGTATTCAAATGTAAAAAAAAAAGAACCTGTTACTATAAATTAAANATCTGTATAAAGTTAAGTATTGAGTCTATTCACATACTTTTCANTAATAGCATTTTTAAAAGTATTTTAGATGGAAATAAATGTTTCTGCAAAGTTCATAGATTACATTATTAACTTCTTTGATATAATTACTTTTAAATCCACCCAATGTAAAATCTATTAACACATTTTATACACATAAAGAAATTTGTTTAATGTCTGAATAAAAAACACATTATTTTATAAAAAAAAACAGATCATATACTTCTAACATATAATGGCACAGGATATACACTGCCATTCCAAAATGCAGAGAATGGAGCACAGTGAGGAAATATNGGACCAAAGACAGACCTAAAACCGGCTGGACAAACTCCAAACTCTGCATCTCATGTCAAAATGTTCTCCACATTTCTAATTTCTCTCCACATCTCCAATTCCTTTTAGCTTTGTTGACTGCTATNCACTTCTTTCTCTTGGGCTGGTCCTACTCCCTGTTAGCAGCTCTCCTCAGCAGGTATCCCATGACTCTGGCATCTCTAACATCTTGGGTTCTACAAGGCAATCCAGGCTTCAACTTCACAGCTTCACNCAATGGCCTCTCTACTAGGCCTCCATTCAGGGACACCCCTGACATATGCCTGGCCTCAGAGGCTTTATATTCCACAACTTCTTTCTTCTATCATTAACTCTAAACCTAGAACCATGTGTTGGAAGCTGACAAGTTCTGCTGCTTGCTGGGGCTGGAAAATGGCCCTTTTTTCAATTACATCTTTACCAACTTTCTGTTTTTCTTCACTGCTTAAGCTGTCCTTGAACTTGTTCTGTAGATCAGGCTGGCCTCAAACTCNGAGATTTGCCAGTCTTTGCCTTCTCAGTGATGGGATTAAAGGTATGCCCCACCACACCCAGCTATAAACTTTACTTTTTAATTCCTTTTCACAAGTTGGAAACTTAGCTGGGTGAGATCTTGCCATGAGGTCACCACTCCATCTGTTTATCTCCTTGAACACAGGATTTAGCTCCACACCACTTTCTGGTGCTCTTTTTCTCCTCAAAATTTATTTTGTAATTTACCCTGCTCAGCTTGCTCCATTTCATTATAAATCTTCATTAGAATGACCACCAATATCCACATGACAGAGTCTATACTAGGCTGTTTTGAGATTTCTTCTGCCAATAGAATTAATCCAAGATTCTTCACTTTAGCTTTAGCCAGACTCATTGGACAAGGTCAAAAGGCAGCTACTTTCTTCACCAAANTATCATAAGAACGATCTCTAGGCAACACACTAAAATTCTTCTCCTCTGAAACCTCTTGAACGAACCCTCCATAGTTCAAGTACCTCTTAGCACCACTGTCTTCCATTCTCCTACAAAAGTATGGCCCATTAGGCAGTGCTTAAAGCATTCCACTGCTTTACTAACCCAAAGTACCAAGGTTCATATTACTCCAAACAAAAGCATGGTCAGGCCTATCACAGCGATAGTTACTGTCTCTTATACACATCTAGATGTGTATAAGAGACAGTCACAGTGATACACTTCTATTTTCACTTCTTAGTTAGGGGTTTCATTGCTGTGAAGAGACACTATGACCATTGCAACTCTTATAAAGTAAAACATTTAATTGGGGTGGCTCCCTTACAATTTCAGAGGTTCAGTCCACTATCATCATGGCAAGGAGCATGGTGATGTGCAGGGAGACATGGTGCTGGAGCTGAGAGTGCTACATCTTGTAGGTACCCGAGAGTCAACTGAATGTCACACTGAGGGAAGCTTGAGCAAAAGAGACCTCAAAGCCCGCCCTCACAGTGATACACTTCCTCCAACAAGGTCAGCATCCTCATNCAGGATCTGACTAAATGAAAATTGTCGCAGAAAGTACACATGGTTTAACAAGTTTCTTCAGAGAATATAACTAACCAACTAGGTAATAACCCATGAGCCAATAATATACTTTACTATGAGCTTTGTAACAGTAAAACAGTGTGTGGGCACACACACACACACACACACACACACACACACACACACACAGGAGAGAGAGAGAGGGTTGTCAACAGAACATGTGAAGTCATATTTTTGGTTTACAATAGAAAAAATTCATCAGTAAAATCTAACTTTGAACCATTTAAAATATAAAACTGTCAACACTCATTATGACTGTGTATTTTAGCATGGCAGGAGCCAATAATACTTCTTCAAGGAATCTATTATGATTTTATTATGAAGCCAAACTTAAGAACACAGAAGCAAAGTTCTGTTATTGTTACATTTAACTGAGTTTTTANCTTTATAAGCAAAGTCAGGGGATAACACATTTATGATCTTCAGNACCTCAACCACATATGTTAAGTAGAGTCTCTAGATGTCGGTTGTTTAAACAGTTAGTGGCATCTCATACAGGAATTTTTAAAATGTAAACTANACATGCTGCCAGCAAATAATTTTCTAATATATTTGTTGAGTAAAGCCCTAAAATTTGTATCAGTTTGGACATATTCACACATGGTAGAAAAATAGATCTGACACTCAGAAAAAAATGCAGTGTCTTTTATTTATTTCTCGATTTTGAAAGTGAAAGGATCNATCCCATGAAAAGACTGCTGGGAAATGTTCACATCTTTGTGACTTTTATCTCAGTTGTCTGTGAATTTTAGAAATCTGAAAGCAACTATTATAGTAGGCTTTAAAAATTACTTTAAAAAGAGGTCATAAGGACAGTTGTATGATGTTTCAGCACAGTCATTTTTATAGTAAAAGAATTTTGGAAATATGTGTGCTGGCAGTTTTAAACATAACCTATAAAAATGCCCAGAAGTTATTCTGTTATACAGTTAAGAATATGTCGACAAAGTCTCACTCTATTTTTTGTTACACATTTGTATCAAAGAAGAAATATGTGACATAAATAATTTCAGAAAGGATTTAGCTTGGCTCATGGCCTCAAAAGTAATCTGTCCACCAATGGCATGGGGCACATGGCAGAGAATAGTTGTGCACAATATGGTGACCAGCTAACAGAAGAGGGGGGGTTGTAGGAAGGAACAAGAGTGATACAAAGCCCCTGAGGACATACTCTGAGTAATCTACTTCCCCTTGTGAGGATTCATCTTTCATACTTTTCTTTATGTCATGTGTCACATTAGGAATCCACGAGAAGATTCACACAATAGGCTTCCTCCAAAACATACCAGTGAACAACTACACTTCTAAAACATTTCATACTCAAACCAGAACAGGTACCATGAACATGGGAAAATATTCCCCAGCGCTTGCTCATCAGGCTTTATGTTAATATGACAATTTGGCATGATTTATAGTAAAATGTCTGTTGCGAACTCTAAGAAGCATCTTCAAGTAATGTGGTCAATGATAGTAGCACAGGCTTACCTCAGATAACCCAGGATACAGTATGCATTTCTTACAACTTCTGAAATTTACATTGCCTATATTACTATAGCTTATAGGTTAATTTGCAGCACTAGCATCAATGAATTTTTAAAGAATATTTTCAATTTGAATTTAATTTAGCTACACATACAGTGCATAAACTACAGGATGATGAGCCTTATGTTTCTCCCTTCTGACAAGGATACAGTTCCATGTGNGCTTGAATGATTTCACACTTCAGCAAAGGATTACACACCAAAGGATGAAAGTTAAAGGCAATATGTAAAAGTAATGTGATTGCTGAACTTTTCCCTTTGGTCTCTGTAGCTGAAATGTTTATAGTAATAACTGTGTCATATTCTATAATAACAGTGTTTCTTTCCTTTGCAGAAAGACATTTGGAAAGAAAAGACAATGATGGAATAAAGCTTATTCTTTAACCTTTTGTATTTTATATGTCCATTATGGACTATTTTACACATTATTTCAGACTCNACTCATGATGTATAATTTATATCCAACATAAATTATATAGTTAAAGCAATAAGATTAATACTTACTGGANTCTCTAAAATTCTTTCATGTGTAGTGATAAGAAATGAAGAAAATTTAGTGAATTTATGTAGTATCATATTGGTAAAACCAACAAGTATGGTAAAAGATTAGCAAAGAGAAGAAGTGTTGCATCAGTTTTTTTGGAGTCATATAGGGAATCACATTTAGCAAAAGCCTTTTATTGCTTTGACAATAAAAATAATAGTTTTTATTAATTATGTTGATGTATAAATTAATATTAAAATTAATATGCTGTTCTGATTTAATCATTAAAGAAAACAATACAGCCTTAATTAAATACAAAATATCTACAAAACAATAAAAATAAGAAACTAACAATGTTTATTTTAAATTTTGCTTCAGATACACACACACATACATGCACATATTTTCTGCACGTATCTATTTATGTGGATGCATGTGTCTGTGTACAGGTACATGTCAGTGTTTGCACATTTGCATGTCGTTCATATTTTTAGAGACAAGGTCTTTTCTTGAACTTGGAACTCAATAACCTGGCTAGGCTGCCTAGTGAGCAAGCCCCAGGATTGACTTCTATGCACCCATAGAAGGGGTCCACCCAGTCTCACAAGGCTTTTACTTGGGTGCCAGGGATCCGAACACAACTTCTCATGCTTGTATGACCAACAGCTTACCAAGTCCCATCTCACTTGTCCAGGGTGTATTCATTCAAAAGTTGACAATAATTTTATAAATTTTCTATATTATCCTTTGTGGGAAAAGAGAAAGGTGAGGCCTAATGCTTTATAGTAAGGTATTACTTTGTTCTATAACACTGACTCTACTATTATAAATCTCACTCAGTAAACCATCCACCCCAACAGCCACTTTTCTTTTGTATTATCATCTCCANGAAGCACTANACTGTCACACAGACTCTTTGGGGTTTCTTCATCGTATGTCAAACTGCCATACAACCTCTTCCNTGCAGCACCCAGCAGAAGACACATATGGACACCAAAATAATCTTTAATGCTCCCNGAGGCTGTCAGTTTTCAGCAAGAACTCTGATTTCTAGAATTAGCTCATACATGTCAAAGTCTGTTACAAAATCAGCTCTCCTAGAAAATTTATGTATCTTGGCAGCTTCACAAAGAAATCCTCGATTTCAGTGAGATCAACAGAACCATTTTTAGAAAATTACTGCCAGACCTGAAGCTAATTTCCCCCTAATTCTACAACATCTGTAAGCCTCCTATAGAAATCTGGGTTTGAATAAGCCCTGAGGCCTAACAAATGGATGGTGATGCTTAAGGAAAATAAACACNAAACACCATTTGAAAGGAAAACCACAAGATAGCATGAAAGAGAATATGGGTTCCAGGCTTTAGAATACTTGACAGCTTTTAAAACCTCACAGGCCAAAAAAAAAATAGGAGCAAAGTACTGGTACCATACTGGAACTCTTTCCTAAATTGTTTTAGTATTGTGAATGATGGCCAGTGATACTCCTGGGGCTCCAACACACAGACGATGACACACCCAATGCCATGAAAGGGAAATGTAGCAAAGGACAAAATGCAAAGTGGAACGGGACCACAAGTCAGCTGGAAAGGCTGCTGAAGAGGTAGTTACTAACTAACTTCCAAGATTTTAAATTATAGCCAACTTCCAGTTTGCTCTTGTATATTCCTTCAGACTAAGTGGATGATCCTCAGCAGAGAGTAATCTTTTAAAGCCACTATGTTCCTTAACCTCTAACACCTCATTGGATACAAAATATAAAAGGGTGACAGGAAGTTGCATCAACATTGCCCTAACAGCCTTTCTGAATGTCACTGTGATAAGAACACTGATAAGAAGCCTGNGTGCTGCCAGCAAGATTCTTGCAATGATCCAGAACTGAGCATTTGGAAGAATATGTTGTTACTCAAAGTGTCGCACNTATCTGATAATTAAATTTAATCTTATTTTCATTTGCATGATATCGGTTAATGATACTAATCCCAGACTTTCTTACGCTGTCAATAGAATGTCTAAGACTAGTAAATTAAGAACACATGNTTTATGGAAGTCCATGGTTAATGCAAAGGTAAACGGAGCTAGAGTGAATGTTTGCTTTGCGGTAATTCTGTTAGCAAACTCTTTTACCAGTCGTATTGAAAATGAGCCAAGGACTATTTGAATATTTTCCAGGCCTCATCTCCTATAATCCTTCAACAGTTCTGCAAGGGCAAATGCTATTACACTACTTTTCAAGGAAAGAAAAAAGGCTAGAGCCAAAAGTGAAGTAACCTGCCCGATCTTGCCAAAAACTTACGAGTGAGAGAGCAGGAAGATAGAATCAGTTCCTGGATTATCAGATTTATGGTTTTGTTGTTATTGTCATTTTAAGAGTTAAAATATGTATAGACGTGGTTTTCCTGCATTTATGTGTGTGCATCACTTGCATGCCTTGGGATCATGGATGCTGGAAGATGGCATCAGATACCCTGAGACTGGCATCCCAGATGGTTGCAGCCTGTCATGTGGGTGCTGAGAACCTTATCCGGATCCTCTGATGGCCAGATCTCCAGTACTCCTTTCCCTAAGCTTATGTTTATAATTTCCATGCCATCTGAACTATATAATGAATTCACAAGATGTGGAACCCATTGTCGAATGACTCTGAAAAATTTAAAAGCAGATCGACAGTCTACATGTCTGTTGGGTTGTATTTTACCCAACCTCTTATCTTTTAAACTGGCTACTCTATTTTCTGTACTAACATAGCTTTATTGTCCTTCGCTGATATGCATGCCATTCTAAATAATTGGTTCTTGGATCTCTTTAAATGCTTCAGTCTTGACCTTTTCCCCAAGTGCCAATNTCTGTTTCAAACTGCCTGCCTGTCATCTCTGCCTGGATGTTCAGCCCACACACAATATGCCTTTTACTGACTTCATTTCTCTTCACAACCCATCCCTTCTACTAGATCTTCTGTTTCTGTCCATCATCTTCTCAGTCCTTTCAGCAGTGCAGACCCAGGAAAAAAATCATTAAAGTGAACTGCATCACTATTCACATAGTACTCATCTTCCTTTTTTATTGACTGTACCTGTCTATTCCTTTGACTGTGACCCTGCCCCTGAATGTCTACTCAATGCAACAGGAGCAGAAATGACACTTGCTACATGTTTTACAATCAGTGCAAGCCCCTGTACAATATTTTATTCATCCTCTGCCTCAAGAAAGGATAACCCAAGAGCTCTGCCTCTCTGGGTCTTAAAATGAAAGCACAAGCAATGTCAGACTGTAGGAGCTCACTCACAGCTGTGCTCTGTATCACAAACCCAGCACAGATGTTTGGTAGTGGAAGGCATTGGCACTTGGAGAGAGCTAGTTGTCATGTTGAAAGTGTAGATTTTTCATGCTCACTTTAGTATAAATTCTGTTATAGTGACCTCTATACTTGAATTCTCTCTACCATTTTTATTCTTAAAGGATGTGTTATTATTTTGGTTGTTACACAACCATTTATTTACACACAATATTGGTGTTTGAATCTAGGGCCATGTAAATGACAGGCAAGTATTCCACCACTGAACTATATCCTTATCCCTCTTTTTACTTTTTATTTTGAGACACAGTCTCATAATGTTCCTATGAGTGGCTTAAATTTTCCCTGTAGCCCAGGCAGGCCCAGAAGTTGCCATTCTCCTTTGTCAGACTCCCAAGCAGTTAATAGTAGATTATGGGCTTTTACCACCAAGTCCAGCCAAACACATTTATAATGCATTTCTTTTCTCTAATTTCTTGCTGATCAAGGTGATTCTTTCTGAAGACACATTGGGTTATTTTCTCCTATTCTAACAACATATATGACTTCTCAAGTGATCAAATAATGAAATAAACATTTTTAAATGTCTAAAATGCTCTCAGAAAAATAAATTGTCATCAGCTAGAGTCACCCACTTCTGAGCTGAGTCCTTCTGCATCAATTAACACAATTGAGACAATCTCCCACAGGCATGCACATAGGCAAACTAAATCTAGACAATCCCTCATTAAGACCCTCTCAGGTGACTGCAGACTACACCAAGTTGACAATCAAAAGTAGCTGTCACATCAGACTACCACTGTATGACTGAGCTGTAGCCACACCCCTTCNATTTGAGTGATTTTTAAAAGAATGTTTTCTCTAGTCACTTTCAAGCATGAAGAAGCAGAGTTAATGAAACATTAAATTTACTTGGAGTATCANTTTTGCTAGACAAACAAATAAAAAAGATAAGTTTGGTTGAAAAGAAGGACTACCCAAAAAGGAGATAAAATAATTTTGTTTTGATGAATTACGGACAAAGAATTATTCACAAAGAAGAAAATGGACAGCAGCAAGGGTGTCAATTTTTGGCAAGTTAGTGACTAATGGATTATACCTATTGTTGTAAAATGCTATAATTTTAGGATGATACATTAACTTGAAAAAGGAGTAAGAGTTATTAGAGAATGTGGAGTCAAACACTTTTGAAGAAAGAGAGTCAAGTTAGTATTAATGACAAATTGTCGGGTGTGACTATGAGGACAAGGTATCAAGATCCTCTGCANCTAGGCTGTGTGAATATCAACATCTAACAAATTATGACTAAGTAGACCTAGAATGTGAGCAATGACGGGGAGTTCAAAGTTTGGATAATACAGGAAGTAGGACTTAAGGTTCTTGGAATTAAGGAACTGTGGGCATTGAACTCTAGGATGCATAAAAGAAGGGTGTTTGGTAATAGGAAGATATAGAAAATGGAGTTTATTTTATGTGATATATATATGTATATGTATATATATATACATATATATATTCACATCAATGGCAGCACACATGGGGGTGAGTGCATGTGCTCCTGTGTGCTCACGCATGTGGAGAGAAGGGTTAACCTCAGGTATCTTCCTCCATCACTCTGTTTATATAGACAGAGGTTCTCTCACTCAAGTCTAGATATCTCTGATTCAAATGATACTCTAGCTAGCCACCTTACTCAGGGGGTCACCTATCTCTGTGTCCACAGTGAGCACCACACTCACTGCCATTTACATGGGTTCTTGGGATCTAAAGTCCCCTTTTTATCATTGCATGGTTACTGCTGTACCTACTGAGCCATATTTTCAGTCCAAAAATGAAATAAAAAGGGGGAATTTATATAAATATAGACACATAGAAACATGAATATCAGAAAAAAATTTATCTTATAAATTATATATATACATATTTGATAGACATTGCTTAGAAAATATCCTTCAATAAAACTTCAGTGTAGAAATATATCACATACTTCTTTTGTTCCATAAGAGAACATATAACAGAAATATATACATATATAATATAACAAAAATCACAAACATATCTAGTATAGAATCAGAACATCCAAAGATCAAGTCACTACCTTAAAGTAAGAATTTATGAAAAATTCTAAAGAGCAAGTTCCTTTGAACAGATGTATAAAGGTATTTGTAAGCGAGGTCATAATTACACTAAATAATTAACATGGAATAATTGATGGAAAATTATCTTGTGGTGTGGGCAGAGGTAGAAGTATATGTGTTGATTACAAAGAAAAAGCAAAGGGATGGTGGAAGTCTCAGAATGGAGGCTTCCTGAGGTCATGGAGGATCATTAGTGGCCCTAGGTCCTTCTCCCAGAAGGAGGAGAAACACCATTTCATTTGCACAAAGAAGCAACAGCATACTAAGCACTGTCCACAAGTATGTCTCCTAGTTCTAATCCATGTGTCCAATGTAGTGTCCAATGAGGTAAACAGGTTTACTTCGTGGTTTTAAAAGAGAAGGATTCAAGATACAAAGCTAAATAATGATGGTGTTCAAGAGAATAACAAGATGGACAGCTGACTTGGATGAGAGGAGCATCAATAGCCAAGAGCAGGTCTCTGTCTCCCACCACCCACGTTCACAGTGAGGCAGTCATCACCTTGGCACTCTCAAGCTATGCTGAACACAGAGATCTGAACCTGCACTAGGTATGCCTTGAGTTCTGAAGTACTGAACTGCCATGCTCATTATCTGTGCCTGTGCAAGAATTAAAAAAGGCTTGAGAGTCTTCTCCTTAGAAAAGAATATTCCATGAGTCTGGAAAAAAATCAATGTTGCTTTTTCCTATTATAATGGTGCAATAGTTCATGAGATCTCAGAGATATTAGTGCAAGGTAATTAAATATTTCACATAAAACAGGAAAGTCTCATATAGTCTAATATGTTTATCTTTTAAAACACAAAATTCCAACTCTCTACTTATTNTCATTTTAGTATTGCTTCTCATATCTGTTAGCTTGCCGTTGTGAATACAATCTCTAAAAGCCATCATACTCCAGTTTGTGATTCCTAAATGCCTATTGATGGGATTTTGAATTAGTCTATCTGATCTTATCATGCACATATGCGCAACTAAATGAAGACATAAAACAAAGAAGTTGGAGATATTTAGGTGAGGCTGACAATACCTGGAGCACTTACTTTACCTTTCTGATTAATTCCACTCAGTAGGCTGCACTCATCACTGTTTTCTCTGAAACACAGCATCACAGTGGAAGAGGAGTCCAGGTCCCCTATGACCAGTAGACTATTTGAGCACTATTATCTTACCATGAATAATTGGTCTGATATCTTGGCACAACTCCAAAGCAGCAACCAATCAAGAATTATGATCTATTTTAGAAAGAAACTAAACTATCAAGAGAAAGAGTAAGACATGAACATCATAATCAATACTGACACCCACTGAGTTAATGAGTTGCTGTCATTACAATAACAATGAAAGAAAAATGTGGAGAGAAGAAACTCTCCAGACTGTGATGATTAAGCCTTTAATCTTGAGAACATTTATGCAGGTGAAATTTATTTTAAAAGCATGCCTCAAAATAGAAAACACTGAAAAGTTCATTTAAGATTCACTCTCTGTATCACACAGACAACTTAATCTTACAAAAGGGTTCTATTGATCCTCAGAAACCAAANATGCCTGCTGCTCCTGCAGCTTCTAAGGAGACATGACACTCTAGTTTTCTACTTTCTACTGGCCTGTGTATGTCTTTATATTTTATAGCTTAACTCACATTATGCAAATACCTAGGAGAAAAGGCACTTGTCCCTGTGGATATGATTTGAGATTCTATTGCCAGAAGAATGGGTGGGGAGAGGTGCAGGCTCATGAGGTGTTCAAGTATTATGATAAATGATTTTATCCTCTGTGTTTTAGTTGCCTTATTGAAAACTGAAGAATAAAGTATCTTGGATTATGATCAAAAAGCACTTGGCACAGTATCTGTCATACAGTTTAAAAAAAAAGTNGACATTCTTTTCCTTCGCTGAATTACGTAGAGAAGAGAGGAGCCATCCCATNGGCATGGAGCTGATGGACCCTCCATTTGGTATCCAGAATGACCTGAACTCTCATCCAGTGTTCTTTACTGTGGCTCATTCTCTTCCACATGGTAGGATTAGCATTCCTGGAATTCTTAATCATTCTCCAATTAAAGGAACCTCAGTTTCTTTTTCCATTCTTAATTCATAAAGAGTTTTAAATATATTAATTCTGGCTAATACTTTCTTCTATATAGAAAGGCAGAATTATGCCTTTTTGTAATACACATTTAGCGTACTATCTTGTGTATTTGTGCTTATGTTTTTAATGCATGGGTAATTGATCCCAGGCCCCTGAGCATGCAAAGCAAAAGATCTATTGCTGATTTACATTCCCAGCTCCAAACATAAATATCCATTGTAAACTCCTATGAAAGCAGATTTGAGGTCGTTCATGAAGACACCATCAATATCCAATAACAAAATGTACTGCCTAGGTTTTCTGATGAAACATTTTCAGCCACAACAGACAGATCAATGGCAGACTAATAAAAGTTCAGAGACTGCCTTGCATCAACAAGACCTGAACATGGACAACATCGATAGACATGCTACTGGNAGGGGGAGAATCTCACGGGCTCATCCNTAGACAAAGGACTACAAGCAACTAAAGACTACCAAGAGACAGAGAACTATTCTCTCCCTGTGATGGGCACTCTAATTGGATAGCCAATACAAAGTGGTTAGCTCTGAAATCATATTCACATAGGCAACACTAAATGGACCCATAATTACACACACACACACACACACACACACACAGAGGAGAATTATATACAGAGGAGTTGGGGCATGGGAGAAATTGGAGGAAGGAAAGAGAAGGGTAGAGTGATATAATTATAATTTAATTAATTTAAAAGAAATAAGAAAAAAAACCCTTCAGAGATTATATCACATTTTAAAACACATTCATATGGCCATTGAGAAAAGTGAGCTAATTCTACAAAGTTCTAAGCAACTAAAGTATANCTCTAAGTCCTTGCATCTGAGAATGCTACACTGCATTTTAATTTAAAAAGTAGACACGTGGGAATCTTGTGCTAGCCCACCCTTGTGCTGAATATAAGGCAGGATGANTGAATCAGCCTTGCATGCTGGGAAAGAACTAGCTGCAGAAGGACACTTCCAACAGCAAATCACATTCACAGCTGGGGACTGTTAGTGACAGTTTCATTCTACAGTAAGTCCTGAACGCTGCATAGACACAGGAGTATGTTATCTGTGGTAGAGTAAATTTTTGGTCTATTTACAGAATCAGCATTATGATAGATAAAGGCTGGCAAAAATACTTGTTAGTCATATGTAGTGGGCAGCAGTTCCAGCTATGACCTGGAAGCACAACCCCTACTGAGGCTTCTGGTAACTGCCACGCCTACCTAGGACCACCCCCTGGGGGGTTGTGCTTCCAGTCATAGGTTCAAAAATGGTTAAATTTAATTTGATTTTCTAAATACTACTTCTCTGATGCTAAAATAGCTGAGCATTCATAAGATAGCCACTATTCTATAGTATTTTCTGGGTTATTTGAAATCTATGAGCAGTGGGTCCAAAGATCTCTTTGCATTGCCTTGGTGTAGTTCTATTTTACAATAGATGAAAGGAAAGGATAAGATATAACTCTCACATATCTAACTTGATCTTCTAACAAAAATCAAGTCTGATACAGGGCTCTATGAGCAAGAATGCCATAGCACATTATCAGCTCTTAGAACTCATATATTGAAGTCCTTACCACGAGTCCCTCAGANTGTGACTTCTTTATAGACATATTCACACTAAAGTGAGCATATGGCTTAATCCAATAGGACTGGTGTCTATATAAGATTTGTACATAGATATACAGGGGAAGACAATCTGAAGAGGTNACTAAAAGTCTGGAATAGTTNGATCCTTCCTCTCTAGGGNAAAGGAACACTGCTCATACCTGGTTTACTACTCTTGTTGCTCAAGCCTATTACCTCTATTACTTGGGNGGCTGGGANAAGAANATGGTGAGTTTGAAGCCAGCCTGGGCTACACAGTAAGATCCTGTTTCTAAATTAAAAACAAGGGGGAAAACATCACATCTTTCCTTCTTTCCTCTCTTTCTTCCTTCAATTATCTCTTATTGGAGTATAACAATGTATCAGAGACCTCGTGGTATGGGCTAAGAATCTNAAGTCACAGAATATGGAATAAAACTTTCAGTATAAGGTAGAATATTAGTTACTATAAGTATCAGTTACTATGAAGGCTGCACATAGTTGAATGGGATTTCAGAAAAAGAAATGCATGCTTTGTGACAGGAACTGTATCTGATTTGGGGGTCAGAGAAGAATTGTAGATATTTCTTATTCTCTGGAAGTCACAGGGCTCTGGAAGAGACAGGTGTATGCAGATCCTCAAATAAGATAGTAAATCATGTAACTGACATAGCACAGAAAAGAGATACTGCAAGTTCACAAGGGAGGTAATACCCATGGTGAGTCTTTGAAGAAGAATAAGTTGTGAAAGATGATATCCAAGGTTGAATATGAGATTCCAGACATAAGCAAAGACTCAGACTAACAAGGAATGTGTTCTGGTGTGGAGAGGGGCAGCAACATATATCTGGTATTTGAAAAGTGTAAACTGAGGCCAGACAANACAAGAGATAAGAAAAATTCATGGACTGGAGACCAGAAAGGGGGGAGGGGCACAGTGAGTAGAGAAGTGTTGGTAATTCTGTAGTCTAAGCCCATTAACATGTAACGAAGGACTCACAATTAAGATGCTCATTTGCAGTTGGTGATGGGCACAGGATGTGCAGAAGGTCTGGACCTCTCAACTCAGGTTTCCATTAAGGACCTTGAAGAAGTGTGCTTCCAACTTACTGGATTTAAGCCTTGAATCACGGACAACTGAGAGTATATTGTGGTAATGAAGGAACATTAAGCCTACTCTCTGTACATACTACATCCAAGTTAAGAAGGACAGAGAGGTTGGGTGTTGATAAGTGCAACCACACCTAAATTCAAAGTTAATTATGGGCTTGCCAGTTTGCAAGTCATTCATGTGATTTTGGTCTTAAGCAAAATATGAATTTTGGTCTCTATCTGAAGAAGCCTGTAACTGTTGCTAGTCAATAATAGTTGGTTCATTTGGCCATATAA
>LZPO01055719.1:4372-29396 GCA_001675575.1 Neotoma lepida | reverse complement strand
TNNNTNNNTNNANTNANTNAGTTATCTGTGTGTGGGGACAGGGGGTGCTACCCACCACCCCCACAGTTCCCCAGAGTTGGAGCAGCAGAAAATATTAGATAGAAGGATTTGAGGGTGGAGATAAAGATAGAAAATACAGGATACCCTCCAGAGGGCCTGGAACCTATTCCATTCCTTAGGGCTCCTAAGGTCTCTGCCCTAGGGTATTTAAAGGAAGGCCAAGGGGTGGAGCAAAAGACTTCCACCCAGCACAGCCAAGTGCAGACCATCTCAAGCACTTACATTCAGGCCCATGGTCCAATCATCCTCTCTATGCAGACCTGCTGGATAAAGCCACCAGGAACCTGAAAATGGGCTCCTACAATTGTCAATTCTGGGAAAATGTGCATTTTCTAGTCTTCTACACAAGCCACCGAGTCAGGCATCAGAACGCATGTGCACTCTTGAATTTACTATAAACTAATTGCTNTAGGNGTTAACTGCCTAACCTCTAAGTTATGTAAAGAATCCTTAGTACAAGAAAGAATGAAGTGTAGACATCCAAATCTAAGATTTTGTGTTTTATATCCTTAAAGCAAGATATAGAAAAATTATTAACTCATATTATCACCCTCGTAAAGGAAATGCATATAAAATATATGTTAAGAAAAGTTTTAAAATTCACTAAGTAGAGGATACCTCAAGTCCAATGCCCAAAAAACTGAAATAAACATTTCAACAAAGAAGCCATGCATCTATTAAAATTACTTGTAAGAGAAACCTGGAATTATCAAACATTGCTGACAGGAATGCTGCTATGTGGCAATCAGAAAATTATTTAGAAAGTTAAGCAAATTTATCATGAGACCTAGACACTAAATATCTAAGTATTGATCAGGGAGAAATAAAACACATACCTAACATAGATTTACCCATGAAGGTTTATAGCAGCATTATTCTAAATAGTTGGAGTATGGAATAATTAAACTGTCTTCCAACTGGTGAATCAATAACACACTATACTATCGATATCCATTTAATGGTATATCACTCGGCAATAAAGAATAAACTAGTGAGATCTACTACATGCTTGAGCCTCAGTAGCATACTTAGTGAGAGAAACAACAGGCCTAAGACTATGGACTATAGGAGCCCATTCATGTAAAGTATACGGGAAAGGCAATTCTGTACACTAAGGCACAAGTGTAGTTGANTATGATTGAGTATCTGAGTAGAGATGGACATTAGGGACCTTTCTGGGGTAAGGGAAAGTTCCATAATTGGTTATGGGCAGTGTTTGTGTNTATTTACTAAAAGTTGCTCAAGTGTACACTGAAATTGGATAATTTTTGTCACATAATTTTGATCTCAATGAAGTTGATATCATTTTAACTAAGCTTTTAATATCTCTCTGGAAAGGTTTTATCTTCACTACTTTCATTAATGTTCAGCCATAATTGTAAATTCCGACTGATTTCTCAGTACTCTAACTTCAATTTCAGTAGCAACTTAGTTTCTACAGAGGGACAGAATTAGAAATTCCAGGNATTTCCCACCCTTCTATACTAATGCTAACAGCACTATTATGTTGCTACTTCATAACTGTAATTTTGCTACTGTTATGAATCATAATATAAATATCTTATATGCAAGATATTTGATATGCAACCCCCAAAGGGGCCAGAACCCATAAGTTGAGAAATGGTGCCCTAGTTTGTCCAGGAATTCACTATACAAGCTCAGGTTCTTGCATATCTATGATGGTTAATTATCACCGTCAATCTGATCAGATTAAGGAGCAAAGCATTATGAAGCACACTTGTGATATGNCTTTGGGGGCTTTTCCACAGGAACTTAGATCCTCAGAGCTCTGACCTTATGCATGAACTAATCCCTTTGTGGGTTTATAGGATGCCATTACTAGTCACTTGTGAAAAGGAGACTATGGGGCTTCTTAAAGAATAGAGCTGGGGGATGGGAGGCATGTCTTTCAGTCCTGGTCCTCTCCTCTGTCACTGCTGTTTCTTTCAGGCCATAATAAATTGCTCTGTTATGCCTTTAATTTCAAGACAGGAGGGACACTCTGAAACCATAAACCAAAATAAATCTTTCCTCTATTAAGATGTTTGCCAATGAGGAAAAGGTAGCAAAATTAATCTCTCAGACAGAGCAGAGCAACTCAACAATCATCTTCACTTTGATCTGGCCTTTGTCCTTGCCCTCACTACTGTGTGCATGAGCTTCAACCTTCCCATTATTGTTTCTACCTCCTTAGCCTCCCACTTAATTCTCCTGTTTCCATAGCCTAGCATTTCCCCTTTATTGCTTCATGGAAATGACATTAGATAAGGTTACCGGTAAGAAACAAATGCTCGAGTCATTTCTCNGTAGTATCTGGCATTGTTGTCCATTCCCTCTTATATCCATTTCCAATGTTTCAATAACTCTGGTTGTTCCTCACTCTTTATATTAGAGCTGCTGAATTTACATCCTCAATGGTTTTATCTTCTTTATTTATTCTTTAGATGTCAAGGATGCATGTTAAGGGGCTTGGTTTCTCATTCTACATAGAAATTCAAATGCGATTTTAGTGTGCAGACTGATGATGCACATAGTAATTTAGACTGAGATAAGAGTTTTTCACAGTTCTACCTAGTGAGTAGCTTCTCCCAACTGATGACATCACATTCTGCACAGTAACACCACCGTGACCAGCTGTATCTCTTATATTTTTTCAAGAGAATTCATTTTAAAATACAATGACAGTGTGTGCCTTTGTTTTGACCTTTAAAAATGAATCAAAATGAGAAAAATCATATTATCATTTAGTACCCAAATGACTAGGCCTGACACACTACCTCCTTTATTTCTTGTCATTCATATCTACTTCATAACTGTAATTTTACTAACATTATAAATCATAATGAAAATATCTGTGTTTTCTAGTGGTCTTATGTGGCCCCTGTGAAAGGGTTATTCAACCCCCAAAGTGGTCTCGACCCCACAGGCTGAGAATTGCTGCTATAATACATACACAGAAGACTTGGTGAAGACCCCTGCAAGCCCTATGTTTGCTGCTTCAGTCTCTGTGAGCTGATATGAGCCTTGCTCAGTGGATTCAGAGTGCCTTGTTTTCTTGGTGTCCTCCATCCCCATTTACCAAACCCTTCTATGCTTCTTTGTTCTTCTCACAATTCCTTCCTACCTCCCCCTAGGCTCTCAGAACATCTCAGGCTTTTAAAAATAACCTGTTGAAGTTACACTGTTTTTGCAAGTNTTTCTTTATAAATTAGCTGTCCAATTTATTAGCAGAGATCTTGGATGTTTCTAACCTGCTTCAATGATTACTTATATTCGCTAATCTCAGGTGACAGAGTTAGGGTGGGTTCATACAGAAAGTAAAGGAACTGTCATAGCTTGAAGCAATACTATAAACACATCATTGCCAGTTGATGAAAGTCCTTAGGCATTCTTTTTCAATTTAGTAGCAAGAAGTATTTAGCTACTCCTTACTGTCTACCTGTATTTTAATCATAAGTTTTTAAAAAATGAATCTACAGGATTAACCATAAATAATTTGGGGGCTGGAGAGATGGCTCAGTGGTTAAGAACACTGGTTTCTCTTCCAGAGGACATAAGTTCAAGTCCCAATATGGGGCTCACAATCATCTGTAATTCTAGTTCCAGGGCATCTGATGTCCTTTGCTGGCCTCTGTGTGCCCTGTGTTGTATCGTCATACATGCAGACAAAACACCATACACATAAAATAAATAAATATTAAATAAAAATAAATAGAATATTTGTTTATTCCAGCCAGACAGATCTGCTGTTGTATCAGTGTATTTTACTTATTCAGAGCTTTTTATGAAACAGAAGAAATATAAAAAGTAGCATTGAGTTGGAAATAAAACAGTGTAACTTAAACAGAAGGATGATTAGTGTTCTTTTTTTTTTAAACATTTTCTATAGTATCCCCAAATTCTAAATAGTATCNCAATTTTTGCAGTATTTAATTGTTTCTTTTTAAAGCCACATTTCTTTTTTTAGGCCACATTTCTGTATCTTAGAAGCTCATCTGGTCATTTGTGCAATTTATCTGAGAAGTATTTATTGAATTCCTTTAGTGTGGCAGGCANTGGGGATATAAAAACANAGGTTTATACTCAGGAATCTTACATTTTCTGAGCAAAAGAAACATGTAAAAGCATAAGTGCAGACAGGACTGCACAGCAGAAAGATGAGCAGCATGGTGAAGAGAGGTATGCTATAAAAGTGAGCAGAAGACGGTGATGCTCAGATGGAATCATTGGCTTCACAAATGCTATACAATCTGGTGTGCATGTGTGTGCGTGTGTGTGTGTGCACGTGTGTGTGTGTGTGCGTATGCGTGTGTGTGCGTGTGTGTGTGTGTGTGTGTATGTGTGTTTACTAAATTCTCCCCATTGTTGTCTGCCTGTTTCTTACTATGTAAGATTTAAGGTGCTAGGATGAAAAAGTTAATGCAANTCAAAGAGAATGAGTTTTTATGTGATGTCAATCATAGTAATTTCTTCTTGGTTGATTATAAGTGGAAAAAATGTATCTTCTAGCTGTACTTGCTTATCATACTTTTAACAGGCATTNCAACTAAGAAAACTGTCTAAAATGACAGGAAGTTTAACAGAAAGCTATATATAATGACACTAATTTAGAACATTCATTTTTAAATGATACACACCTTGATTCATATTGTTGACACAGAGTTTTAAAACAGCTTTAGAATTATCTATAATAAAACAGAATCCCTATCTCTTCCAGAAAAAAATTAACACTATAATATTATTTCTATGTAATTTAAACAAGTGAATAATGTGTTTTTTGGACTCCTTAAACTACATATTTAATTTTTTCCTAGAACTACCAAAAGTTGAGTTTCATAAACAATTCCTTCCAGGTATGACAAGTCATGATTTGTTCTAACTTAAAGATGTTGTCATTGGTTTATACTAATATTTGATGATAATGCCTTGGAACCCATTTCATATGTTTAAATGCTGATGTTCTGGTAGGCACTGCATCTATTAGTCAATTTTATATAATAGATCTTATTGTTCTGTACGTTAGAATATTCAGAGAGTTAGCTGAACCTCAGATCGCTGGGCCCAGCTCCAGTGTCTCTGGTTCTCTAGAAATTTGCATCTCTAGCCTCTTCTCAAGTGGTACTATAGGCTCTACACCATGGGGTAGGGGGTCATTGTTTCTGTAGGCCCAAAGTTATTAGATACCTGTTTGGATCTATCTGTTGGTCTAAAATTCATCAGCTGGAATCCAGTGTAAGCTTTACAAGTGAAGAAAANTGGGGGTTCTTCTATCACAATGTCATTATCTTTAATATTTTCTACTGCCAAGTAGCAATACATAGGCAATTAGGTCTAACATGTGGTCCATACATTGAATGTCTTTCCCCCTAATCTCTGTATCCTTCCCCATACTCCATTCCCTCTTCATAATATCCTTAAGGCACCTGGGCTCTTGCCTCATTTTATTTGCTTACCTTCCAAAGAGATCCCTTCCGCTAGCCTAAAAGAATATATACACTAAATGAATAGATTACCTATGTATATTCACTAAAACAGTTTTTGTTAAAGCCTCAATGTATGATGATCATGATATCGTTTGCACTGATGGCTACCTATTGTACAAAAGATAGAAAGTGTTTCGGAAGAATCATACTTCTCCAAGAACATGACCTTGAGCTGAGACTGCAGGCATAAAGGCAAATGATTTAGCAAAGAACACATCAGGCACAAAAACAGCAAGTCAAGGCTCTGAGTTAGAAATCAGTTTAGATTGTTCAAAGGATGGAAAAAAAGTCCAGGGGTTAGGGATGAAGTTAGTGCAATATTCACTGACCAGATATATTTGAAAATGAATTCAGAGTGGAGAGGGTAGAAATGTTTCCACACCTAGATATATACGTCACATGCACACATAAAGATGTGTGCACACACATATATAGAGAGAGACTATACAGACTGGGATAATGGTGGAGAAAGATGAGAGCTGAGATTGCGTCTTCTGTTTAACATGATTTAAGATGTTGATGGAGAATGAGTCAGAAGGAACTAAAAACTAATATCAGAATTCACTACCTCCCTTTTGGGTATAGCTGTAAAAAATATACTAAATTGTAATATTCTTATTTCAGAATGTGGCTATCTTAAGNTTTAAGGTGTTGTCTTTATAATAAATGATCAATTAAAAGAACTCTTCTATGTATTGATATTACTTATAGAAATGTAAAATGCCTTCTTGCTCAATAAAATAAAAATTTGGGGTGAAATGTTAAATAAATCAAGATCAGAAATATATTTTATATTAGTTGACAAAATGCTGATCTCAAATAATGATGATTCTGATAAAAGTCAACAGAACAGTTCCAGTAAAAAATGACTGTCTGAAATACACACGCGCGCACACACACACACGCATGCACGCATGCACACTCTCTGTGAGGAACTGGAGATAATGGAGAACAAGATGTTGGCCTAAAGCAAGAGCTGCATGTCTTCAAAGCACTCTCAAGAGAAGCATCGAGCTTATTGTACTTATTGTAACTGATGGTTTGAAATGCATTTTTATTCTTGTGTAATCAGCCTCCAGGTAAATCTAAGTGCATCTGAATTGATGGAAAAACATTAATTTTTTTTTTCAAATTAGGAAAATAAATATATGTTTTTAAGTTTTCTCTCATAGCAACTGAAATTTTATGTGTTTTCTATCAATAATATATTTTTTCAGTATTACCAAGCTACTATGGTCTAGCAAATGAAACTGCCTTCATTTTTAAAATATTACAAAGTAGAAGTTATAGTTTATGCAGCAACTCTCTTGTGACCTTATTTATGAAATGGCTTTATGCACATCAGCTTCTTACATGCTGATACAATTACCTGTCCGCATCCACTGTTACATCATGAACTCCTCTCTGTATGACATCCCTGGAAGTTGCTGTGTCTGGTACTCGGTTCAGACTTCTGGTATATAGNTTGAGCCCACCATCTGTCATGTACCTGAAAAGAATTGCCAACATGACATTATCAAAAGAAATTAAATGACCTTATCCACATGATGCAATAAACCTACTGTATTGGGAATTTTCAATAACTACTCAAAACAAACTCTATTAAACCCTTTTATATATAAATATTCTCATCAGAAAGAAGTAAAACTTACTTTTAAAAAAATCAATAATTTTTACTATAACAAGTCAGTAGCCTTTTATAAAATGTAGTATTTTCTTTTCATATTTTTAACAAGTTTGGGAATTATATATCTTGTACCAAATAAGAGAAAGGTAATTTCATGGTTAAGTGATATTTTTACTACTTGAAGATCATAGAATTAATGAAACTTTACTAAAATTAAAATTAATTTGTTGGGTAAATAAGAATTATATCATAATTGGTCACTACCACAAAACTGTAAGAAAAATGTATTAAATTTCCCATATCTCATTCTGTACACCAGGCTGGCCTCAAACTCACAGAGATCCACCTGCCTCTGCCTCCTGAGTGCTGGAATTAAAGGCGTGTGCCACCACNGCCCAGCCATAGGGCATATTTTAAGTCATTTACATGGATCAACAAAGCTATCACCATTTTAGATGAAGACACACAGACGCTACAACATTTAATAGTGCCTCTTCCTGCAGGTACCCTCTTCCACCATGTCCCTTTTTCTAATTTCCTGAATCCTGCTGGTACCCCAAGTTAAATGTACAATCGAAAGATTTGAAGCCGGTATATACATATGAGCCATGTTACCTCAGTGTGTGTGTGCGTGTGTGTGTGTGTGTGTATACATTTCCAATTCTATCTATTTACCTAAAAATTTCATAATGTTTTATTAGCTAAATGTCTCATCACGTATATGTAAGACATTTCATTACCCACTTGTTAGTTTATAGATAATTATAGTTAGTTAGTTAGCTAGCTAGCTAGTTAGTTAGTTTATAGACTGATTGCATTTCCAAGCTATTGCAAATAAAGCAGCAATGAACATGAAAAAAAATGGTCTTGGAAGATTTCCCAAAAAATGAACAGAAAGTTGAATGAGTAGAATAGGAGGATTAGGAAGAGTTGAGGAGGGAGAGTGAACATGATCAAAGCATGCTGCATGAAATTCTCAAACAACTAATAAAAATACAAAATAATTAAAAACTTGGATAGCTACTGGAAGAAGAATGGAATTACATTTATATGACTCACCCTGCAAAATAATCAACTCAAAATGGATCAAAGACCTTAATTTAAAACATAAATGTGGTCCCGAAAGATGGCTCATACGGGAAAGGTGCTTGCTGCTAAGCCTGAAAACCTGGCATCCAACATGGCAGGAGAGAAAGCTGTCTGTCCTCTGAGCTTCACACTACTACATATACCATGGTAGTGGACATGAACCCACAGGTACACAGACACACACATACACACACACAGACACACACACAGACACATACATAAACCACACACATACATACACAGACACACACAGGCATACACAGGCACACACACAGGCACATACACCATATAAACATGCACAGACACATACATGCACACACAGACACACATACACACACCACACAACCACACACGCACATACAAACACACACTCTACACAAACACACAGACACAAAGACATACACACACCACACAAACACACACACACTCTACACAAACACACAGATACAAAGACACACATGCACACATAGATACACACAGAGATACACACACAACACAAACACACATACACAGACATACTCACACCACAGACACACACACATATACAGACACACACACCACACAAACACACACACATGCACACATAGATACACACAGAGACACACAAACAACACAAATACACATACACACACCACACAAACACACACAGACACACACNCCAAACACACATTTAAGTAAATAAATATAAAACCTTAAATGTTGAAACTGCTAAAGTAAAAACTACAGAAACTCTTCAAATTACAGAGATAGGTAAGAATTTTCTTAAGACGACTCCAGTAGCACAGAAAGTGATCAGGAAAAGTGACAATTAAAAACAAAACAAAACAAAACAAAACAAAACAAAAAAACCTGGTATGGGGAGAATAGTAGAATCCATGAGACACAAAAATAGAACAAAATGACTTCAGTGGAACTGTACAACACAGTGGGGTAGGCAGGGAGACAGAGAAACAGTGCAGGGGGGAGTGGACAGGAATCAACCAAAACTAAATATGTACAAAAATGTCACAAGAAAACTAGTTACTTTGCTCACTAATTAAAAATAATAAATTATCAAAAAGAAATTGCTTGCAGCATTATTGTGTAGGTTAAATGTGTGTAGCTTATTTGTTTGTTTGTATTTGAGACATGGTCTCACCCTGCATCCCCACCTGACCTAGAACTCTGTAACCCAGAGTAACCTCTATCTCATGGCAATTCGCCTGCCTCAGCTTCCCGAGTGCTAGGATAACAGGCATGATCCNCTACTCCTAGCTTTTAGTTGCTTTTAAAAACCTTATGGTTTGTTTCTACCATTTTTCACCTTTATTGGCACACTGTTGAACTTACTNCTCTATCTATAGTGCTGCAAGGCACTAGCTGTGTGGACTCTGAAAGCATTCAATTATCTGTGACAACTGCTTCAACTGCAAAATGCAAATGATAGCAATAAGAAGCTTACTTCTGGTGACACTAAGATAGCAATGAAAAAAACATCATGTGGGATATAGGCATGTGTATATGTATATGCACATGTATGTGTATATGTATGAATAGATGGATGATGTATATGTGTATGTATTTGTATATGCATATGTGTGCAACTATATATACATTTGGGTGTGCAGTGTCCATGTGGTGAGGAGCATTGCCTATCATGGAATAGCACTGTGTGAATAGTGACTAGTTGGCAGCTGTTTGTTCTTTGAAATTTTCCATGTTAACANGACATGGCTGGTAACTTGAATATGAGATTAGAGAAAGAGTCGATGTTGGGAACTTGTGGGNTCACACGAAAGACACACTCAGNTCCTAGGGCCTTTCAGTTGCTGTGCCCATGTCAATCACCCCAAGTTGTTAGGAGAATTGNGGGAGAGGCATAGCAGGACTAAAATATATTTCACTTCACAGTTTCAATTTTGTATCTCAGAATTCTTCATGTTTGGGTCAAATGACTTAAANGGAATTTTAANATTTGGTCACCTGCATAGAACTATTTGTCACTGAGACATCTANAGATAAGTTCAATTTCCACTCAATTAAAATATGTAACTTTTCTCTCAATTTTTCTTTTGTTGCTCCATAAATGNACCTTTCCATCTCATTAAAAGTAAGAGTTCTTCCTCTGACTAATTCCTAATTCCTGACAGCTTCACATTCCCAGGTGTGTGAAGTAATTTCCAAAGAAGAAGTCTGAGATAAGTAAGCTTCTGCATGCTTCAAGAGATTTTAAATTCTGAGAATACCAACTAAGTAATTTTATCATTCCTATCCAGAGTACATGAAAAATGCAACTTCATTCTCCTTTGCAATGACCTTATGATATTCCTGGTGGTGCCACGAAAATGCTCAATTGAACATTTCTTTAAACATTTCAGGAATAGATGCCTATTGAGCCTTTTGTTCCTTTAATTAGCAAAACATGCTTGAAAAATTGTGAAGAGCAAGCAAGTTTGTTATTAAATGAGGTGTAGCAATAGTTTTCACATGACTTAAAGGAAGTATTAGCAAATTCAAACTTTCCTGGGCTATCGCTGATCTCATAGCCCCACATGTCAATTCTACATTGAGATATCAACAGTGGCTTNTGACATACTCTGGAAGGCAGTTCTCCACACAATGTCCTCCCATCAGCCTTTAGCTGAGACACATGGCATGCAGAGCATGAGCAGTTATCTTTCACCTAGAGAACAGAACTATGCCATGCTTCAAAAGTTAGTCTCAGTCTCTATGGCACAAAAGGAAAGAGGTCTCNAACTCAAACTCCTCTAACATAGGCAAGAGCAAAAATGCTAACTATCTCCCAGTGAACTTTTGATACAACTTTCATTCATAAAACATGAAGATCATTGAGGCACATATAATAAACTTCCTCAGAAAGACTGGTGGAGAAGAAATGATAGCGACCCGAAGTCTGAATTAAGCTCCAAATGAAAAAGGAAACAAGTCAAGTAGGACAAACGATCTAAAAACATTGCTTTTCCCTCAGTAAGCAACTCAGTAGGGGTGACAGCCAGCTGTCATCAGATCAGTTTCCTGTTTCTCCAAGGCACACCGCTAAGCCCTGTTGTCTTGCCTCCTGCGGGTAGCTGTGGCCCTAAAGGNACTGTGGATATGAGTGTAAGAGCAAGTGAACTGCAAAACTTTCAGGCCTAAGACAAAATATTCTCCTACTGTATTTTCTTCATCACCTTTGTTATTTGTCGACTTAATGGTAACGGTCAGGGGGACACTGGAAACCTGATTAGATATTCTCTAAGTGAGTGCAGTTTACGCTCCTCATGGGAAGATCAAACACATCAGGGGTAGAGCCAGCATTTATGACTCAGTGACAGCATCGGCTGCTGAAGCCTGAGAACCTGAGTTGGATTACCAGGATTCACTGTGGTGGAAGGAATGAACCCGATTCCTCTGACCTCTACATGTGCATCATGGCATGTGTTTACCCACAGACACGCACACATGCACATACACAAAATAAATTAGTAAAATGTAATGAAGGAACAAGCTAGGACTGATTTACACAACAGAGAAATGAGCTTCATTGTGATGTTACTAAGATTTCGAGACTTGTCTAGATACAAATAAGTGTTCAATAGTTAGAAGCTTGGAAAATATAGGATGGTCCTGTGGGTTGGGGTGCTTATAATATCTATCATATGCAGAACTCATGGTTGTATGTGCATATATGGACATATATAGATTTGTGTATAAACATATATGCATACTAATAACTCATTGTAAAAAATGAGTACTCAAAATTATACTTGCAATGATAAGAGCAGTGTTTCTTTTATTATATTTATTAATTCTAACCGCCTGTGTGTGTGCANGTGTGTGNGCACATTTCATAGCATATGTGTGGAGATCGGAGGACAACTTGTAGGAGTCAATTCTCTCCTCCACCAAGACACCACGCATTGAACTNCGCCACANCTTGGTGGAAAGTACTTTTACCTGCTGAGCCATCTCAGNAGCCCAGGATTAGTTTTAATAGAATGTCCTATTGCTTCCAAAGCTCATCCTCTGACTAAANCAAGTTGTTCAAGTTGCCAAAACACCTTAAGAATTTTAGAATTACAAATAATTATTTTTAGAATATAATAGGAAAAAGAAAAAGACCACAAAATTTTAAATTCTGATAACATCAATAAAGAAGAAGCCAATCAGTCTAAACTTTCAAATCTGGGGCTGTAGAGACAGCTGAAAGGATCAAGGNATCTACTGCCAACCTGATGATCTGAGTTACATCCCTGGTACCCACATGATGGAAGGAGATGACCAACTGCTGCAAGTTGTCCTCTGAAATCCACGTGTTCACCATTGTATACATAAGCCCACACACATACACACAAAACAGAAATAAACAAAATGTAAATAAAAACGAAAACTTTAAAAACCCTTCAGCTCTGAAATGATTTTTCCCTCAATTAAATTGAACGCTCTTGATTGAACAATGCCAGAAAATATTTATTCCTCAAGGCAGTTAGAGGCAGCCAGACTAAAAACTAGAAACTCAAGCAGTTCAGCAAAACTCCTGTTTCTTTCCCACACTCTAAGTAACTATAAAATCTTANTTAGGAACATGTAAGACTACTATGAAAAATAGAGGCCACATGTATTTCTCTAGACTAGCGGTTCTCAACCTTCCTAATGCTATGACCCATTAATATAGTTTCTCATGCTGTGGTGACCTCCAACCATAAAATTATTTTTATTGCTTCTTCATAACTGTAATTTTGCTACTGTTATGAATCGTAATGTATATATGTTTTCCAATGATCTCAGGCAACCCCTGTGAAAGAGCTGGTTGACTCCTAAAGGGGTCTTGACTCACAGGTTGAGAACCACTGCTCTAGACAAACAAGAGAGAAACTTAATGGCTCATCAAAAGAATCTTTAGAAATCTTTAGTATTTTACTTTCTATGAAGGAGAAGAGGGCCTGACATATCACAAATCATGTCAGAGTACCAATGNTTTGTAATGACCTAGGTGGCATCTATGTCCTTTTCATAGCTAACACATCCTCCCGCACCCCTCCTGGACCAACGATGCTGCCATGCTCAGGACCACTTACCCGCTGTTGATGTCATCAGCTCTCAGACTCTTCCCAAGGATATCACCATCACTCATGTATCCACCAACATCCACTTCAGAAGACACATCCAGGTCACTGCTTGCTTTCTCACTCATATCTATTTGTGACATGTTTCCCAGACGAGAGACAGCAGCTCTGCGGAGAGGTGTTGTATACATGAACCTGGAGGGGTCTGTGTGGATGAATCGGCTGGTACCGCTTCGAGGGTATCCAGCGCCCATGGAGGGGGCATCTCCGGCCTGAAGACGAGGACACGCCTGCCCCAGTCTCCAGGTCATGGGAGTAGGTCGGCTTGTGAGGTTGGGGATGGTCCTTCCATTTACTTCCGTTGTCACAGTAGCATCAAAGGTTGTCTCCAGGGTGCTGTCAAACAAAATGGAGAGATAACTAGATCCTGGTTCACTAAGGTCACAGACCAAGATGTAAGATGACAGGAAAGGTTGAGTGTCTCTGGCTAGAAGCTCATCACTTTTATGAAAGTGAATAGTGCACAGATTCATTTCATAATTCCAATCATCTCTGCAGATGTCAAAATGTCAGAAGTCACGCTTATTTGTAGTGATTGCTTTCAAAAGAAAGGCCACTGGTACATTTTAGATTAAACAAGTTTTGTTTCNCTCTTGAAAAATGAAATGCAGAATTTCACCCATCTTAAGATTCTCAGACCAATGTAAGAAGTTAGCTGTGGACATGCTTGCATGGGTCCNGGCCNGCCCTCTTCCAGTGGTCTGGAAGACATGAAAAACATCTCACTAAAAATAATTGTAGTTGACCNGCTAACTCAGTCTAACAAGGAAATTCTATAAGAGACAAGGTGGAGAGAAGAATAAAGGACCTGACAGCTCTCAGCTTAAGGGTTATTGATAATAGACCACTATGTACAAACTGAGGAAGAAAATAGTAAACAATACCAAATTTCTTCTCTATCATCATAAGAGGAGTCAAATATTACATTATAGTTTGTTTTTTAATCCCTCCAAAGACAGGTAGAACTTGGAGTACCTGTGGCTTATCTGGGTCCCACGAAGACTGGACATCGTCTCTTCCAAGTTCTGCCTCAGATCTGCTATGTTCTTGACTGTGCGCATTCTTCTGGTTTCAGGGTCTTCACCTGGAAATGAATGTAAGAAATTCATTGTTCATGACATGGTCTGTTCAGGGACAATTGTTTGCACAGATGAGCAATATAAACCCCTCTGCTTCAAAACAAAACGACAGGTAGGAAATTCCAGATAATTCCTATCATCTGAAAACTGTAATTTGTTTCTATAATAGCCACATATTTAATACCATAAATAAACATTCCAAAGTTTTGAAAATACAATAATACTCATGAGTCTATGATTATAGTAATTACAACATTAGAGACAATTACAAATGTAGTGTATAGTACTCCCAGCCACCGGAGTGAATTTTAAAATTTTAAATTTTAAATTGTAAAATGTTAAATTTTAAATTATTTGGATCTTCTGACTTCAACAATTACCCATTTTCAAGCACATNCGGAGTAGCTGAGATTCACTTCCTTGCCTGGCCATATACATGAGACAGTGGAGAATGCTAAGATACCTTTTCTCATAGGAACTTTTCTGATTGTCTTATTAGACTCATGGACCAAGATTCACAACACTGGATAGCTTTATTTTTAATTACCTCTAAATTTTGCACAGGGAACTAAAACATCCACATGGTAACATCACAGTTCAAGCACAGACCTAGGTATCTAAACCTAAACACATCTTTCTAATAGGCATGAGACAAGAAGTTCTGATAGTGCGGTAACCACAGGCATTCCACATGAACACCATCTTTGGGGAGGAGAAGTGTCCTTAAACAATGTTTACGGTTAGGTCGTACTTTCCAACTAAGTCCATTTGAAGCTGGTGAGTCTTGACAAAGGACTAACATAGAATTGGTGGAGGAAGCAGAGCAGGAGCATCATAGTGGCAGGACAAGTCTGNACTCCCACCAGCAATGGGTGAGTGCTCCCCTTTCCCCACATCCTCACCAACTTGAGCTGACATTTGTTTCATTGACCTTAGCCATTCTGACTGGTATAAGAATGAAGTAGTTTTGATTTGCATTTCCCTGATGACTAAGAAGCAGTGTTAGATGGGTGGGGAGGTCCAGGGAGATCTGGGAGGAGATGGGAGGGGGGAAACAGTGATCAGAATATATTGTATAAGTTGTCAATTTAAAAAAAGGGAGAAGGAAAGGAGAGAGAAAAGAAGGAAAGAACTGGAATGAATGGAGTAAGAGGGAAAAGTGAAGGAGAGAACTGGGAGGAAGCAAAGAATGGGACAGTGTAGAAAGAAAATCAAAAGAAAGTGGAAAGAAAAGAGAAGCAGGGAAATATATTAAATTACATTATGAAAATCATCATGCAGAGAAGTCAAAATGTATCATACACACACATGTGTACACACACACATATACTATGTTTTAACATTCTAATTACCAAACTCATTTTGCTAATATAGTTCCTCAGTATTCAGAACAAAATTCAAAAATAAAGCGCACNTATCAATTCCATCTCTGTAATTACAGTTGTAGAGTTGGTGGTNGGGTCTCAGGAACCCTTCCNTGGAATTTATCTGTGACTCACATGGGGCACGGACACCTACTTCACCTGCATCCTCAACACTGGAGTCTCCACCCCTCTCCTCCCAACATTAGGCAGGTGNAATGATGAAAATATTTTTGAGTGAACCACAACTATTTCTTGAAAGTTCCACTCAGTGGATCCAGTGACTCTGAAAGCAACTGAACAAACTTGCACTATTCAGAGAAACCACTAAAATAGCAACAGACTACCGCATCTTCCTTTACCATCTGTCTCAGGCAAACATTACTACTTTGTTCACCACCCTCTGCCTGGATGTCAGCCCACACAGCCACTATTCTGCTGCCGGCCGCCAAACTTGTTCCCACTCATTTATAAATGATTTGTACAGTTAAATTACACTTAATAACAGCATCATTATTACAAATTGAGGTTATATTAGATTGCTTCATTAAAAGAAACATATTTNAAGAAATGGAAAAACGTAAGATGGGACTCACGTATGTGGCATAAACGTTCCCACATGAATTCGATCTATGCAATCTCTAATCCCATAAATTAACATTCTCAGAAACTAGGACTGTTTACAAGCCCCAAGATGGAACCATATCCTCTCTAGAAATTGCATGCATGATTCTCATTAGTATGATACAGTGTGGTGAGAAATGGCTACTGAGATGTTCCCTTTCCACTTCTAAGTAATGTACTACAACTTTGGAGAATAAAAAAGAAAAAGGCTTGCAGAGAAAAACTTAAAGGGTGGTGTAAGAATATAATTATAGCCAAAGGAAAGGCAGAAGCAGCAGAGTGGGGCTAACATGGTGAGGAAATTTAAAGATGAGGATATACTAGAGACTCTAGGAGGAGGGAAGTGTGGAGACCACTGGGGGAGGGCAGATGCAGAGCACTGACCTGAAACATGCTCCATCACTGTGTGCTGTCTGTCCTGCACTCACCTGCACTCAGGCTGCATCTTTACCTTTTATCAAACAGCACAATACTGGAATTGATATATGAATTATTTCCCCTATCTTTNTAATAATCATTTTAATAACAATAACTGTAAGCATTTAGTTTCACTGAATATTTTTCATATCTATTTCCTTTTGCNACTTCAATAGGACTGTTTGATCCGTGGATCTTTCTAGTTGAATTCTGGGCTTGTTTATGTAGTTTCTCTCAAATGTCAGAACTGGAGTGTCCTCTTCTCTCCCTCCTTTGATTTTATCCTAATGAGACTCAAAGGTAACACTATGCCACTCATGACAATCAGACAGATGGATCTGTGCCCTCCACCACTTACAGACCAAACCGTCTTTGCTGCCTCATTCATTACGTGAAGGATATTAACCAATGCAAAATGTATTGCAGTAAATAATTTCAGTGACCCATGAAGGCAATATAAAAACTAAGTGTACTTATAATTCCCTAGGGAATAATTACACAGTCTGGAATGCCTTTCAAAGTTACCCAAANGATGTACCAAGGCTTTGTAGGGGGGTGGAAAGGACAAATAAAAGAACGCATACATCTAACCGTTTAGCAAATAAAGAAAAGTTATAAGAACAATACAGATGCAGAATTTACTTAAACACAAAAGTGCTTCACTTCTTCCCATTTACATAATCTCAAACCCAACTATTATTCCCACGGGAGTCTTCTCATCTTTGCCAATCACAGTGATAGGGACTTCCACACATTTTTTTTTTAAATGGTGTATTCTCTAATCTACTTATATTCTCAACATTGNTACAAAATGCTTTCCAACAGCTGCCAGGATAGCAGGCTCACTGTAGGGCTTCTGCTTCATTACTAGTGCAAAATACAGCATTTAATTTGGGTGGTCTGCCTTTACTGCGCATGCTTTAATTATACATACTATAATTAACATTGTCACACTACCATCTTTTAATGGAAATCAAATTATATATGTGTGAAACTNGATTTATATAACTAGATCCTTTATAGAATTGACTCTGTACACATTGTTATTGAAAGGCTATCNAATTTTGAAAAGCAACCCTGGTTTTGTGAATGACCCCATTCATGATTTTTAGATAAAAGTTTCAAACTTTTTAATAATGTCTTTATAATGTTGACAGGAAGTTAAAAAAATTATGGTCAGTGGTCATATAATGGCNTTTAAAATATTGTCCTATACATTTAAAGCACAGAGCCAAGCCAATTCTAATTAATTAGGATACTCAAAAGTAAAACGTTGAACTCATGAAACCTTGGCCAAAGCTAACTTATAAGAGGCCATTTTGAGTCATAGGCAGAACCTAGTCAAGAACACAGCAGAAATTTTACAAATTTAAAGCATCGCAATCTAGGAAATTTCCTCGTTGTGCTTGATATGGAAATATGATTATTCATATCAGAACTTTTTGAATGTGTTCCTCNCCNTCTTACTTGCATTTTTGTATGCTGGCACCGGTGGTTGGGAGGGGAAACCCTCATGGAGAATAAGCACCTGAATATGATTAGCAAGATCTCAGTTCAAATGCATGGCTTAGACACTGCTATTGGGAGGCTGTCCCGTGACAGCAATGATCCAGGTTATTTATGCACAATAAGCAAGGTTTCATATTTATATCCAACCACATCTTGCAATAATTTAACACAGCAACCCCCAAATACTGCCTGGGGATTACACTCTGCTCACATCATTGAAAATACTAACATGAAAGGTACTTAGAACAAGATGAATGCTNCAACATTATAAGCCAATGATGAATATCGTTTGATTCTACAGTTCCAGAGGATCAAAAAGAGGTAGGAAAAGGGAGCAAAAGACATATGGTGAGAGACTTCCTCTCGTCTTTGTACCATGCAGAGCTTTCTTTATGAGAAATAGCTCATCACCCAAACCATACAATGCTGTAGAAATATATCTCTAGCATCTGAGTGCCTGGTGGATTTAGATCCAGAAAGCACTGTTCTCAAAACGGTGGAATCATTACTCTTTCCAAGCCAAACNGACATGAAAAATAGAGCCATATTTGCCTCAGCCATCTCTCTAAACTTTCTCATTCCAAAGCTGTTCCCTAAAACATTGTAGACAACCCCATAAAACACCTTGTCACAGGACGTTCACATAGAAAATAAAAAAAATCTGTACTTAGCACCGTCTGTGTGGGGGGTACACAAAGAGATCACTGGGCAGGGGTAGTTCTTTTCAACTTACAGAACACCATATGAAGTCCTTTCTGAAGATCCACACTGACATAAAATATGATGTGCTCTCTGGCTTGATGCTTAGAGATTTTTTTGAGGAGACTATAATGATATAAATATATGTCAGTGGGAAATTGAATGTAGAAATATTAAATGTGGACATTTCCTCAAGTATGCATGTAAGGTAAGTGGCAAGGCTGACATTTAAAGTTTCACCACAAGAAAACCTTCACATCTAGTTAAAAGTGATGGCACTGAATGTTGAGCCATTAAAGGGGCTTAGTTTGGAAAGTATGAAACAGTTTGCAGTCATTCCCATAGTTTAGATGTAACAGCCATCCACATACAGGAGCAGCTGTTCCCAGATAGAGAGAGAGGGAGAGAGAGAGGCAGAAAGAGAGACAGAGGTAAAGAAAGAAGGAAGGAAGGAAGGAAGGAAGGAAGGAAGGAAGGAAGGAAGGAAGGAAGGAAGGAAGGAAGGAAAAAGAAAAGGAAGGCAGGAAAGCAAGGCAAGGCTAGAGAACACAGGCCTCTGCTTGCAGATTGCTTGAAACATCAAAGAGGGACAATCATCTATTTAGGTAATTCCAAAGCAGCAAATGAAAGCATACAGAAAATTTCCCCAGGAGACCCTTTCATCTTCATTACACATGTAAGATAAGGTCACCTTGAGAGAAATTAAACAAGACTCCACNAAAGACTGGATAGCATGCTGACCTTTAGGATATTACTGACTCCCTGTCAGTAACACCCACAACCAAGGCTATTTACTTTTCCCAGTTACAATTCAAAACTGGTACTCGCAGCTCAGTTTTACAAGGAAAATCATTTCGAGAAAGAAGAAATTAAAATTCTAAGCAGATATATTTAAAAAAGAAATTAGTGTAGAAAATGGAAGACCACCACGAATCCCTCATCAGCAACCAGGACTCACCTAGTAAGTCAGTGTAAAGTGCCTGTTCCAGATCACCCAGCATGGTGAGGATCACATCCTCATCCAGGTGAGCGGTCCCTTCCCGCAGGCAGCTTTCTCCCTCCTCAGCGGCCCAACTTCGGCTTATGCTGCTTGGCTTGGAGGACCCGGTTTCATCTTCGGACCTGCTGTCTTCGTCACTCTCACCTTCCAACCCTCTTCGTGCAGACCAGTCCTCTAAGTCATCAGCACAGGACTGGCTGCCTCCTGCAGGCAAGAGGCTCCAGGCTCCTGATGCGCTGCCATGGTATAGTGACTGCACCGATCTAGAGAGAAACCTGGAGAGCGAGCCTCTTTCTGCATAGTTGGATTCTCTCTGGCTAGCCTTTGCAGCGTTTCCAAACCAGTTGGAGATGCGCACAGTAGGTCTCCTCTCCCCTTCACTGGTGAGGGAAAGGTTGGTCAAAGACTTTTGTTTCTGAAGGCAAGCTCCCTTTCTCTTTACTTCTTTACCCCGGAACACAGAGAGCTCAGCTGCCTGCTGCATGGTTCTCCTGCTTTCCTCTTTTCAATCGGACTTCATATTGTCTTTTGCCACTACAATTGTAACTGTCCCTTTTTTGGTTTTAATTAGCACGTGCACTTCAACAAAAGCTCAGGCATTCACAGGAGATTGTCGAGCCGGGGTAGACACAATCATTTTCCCGCAGCTGAGCTTGCCACATCACTTCACCGATCGGCAGTACTTACAAACATTTTTTTTTTTTTTTTTGCGTAAATATGTCTTAAGCAGAAAAAGAGTTCACCGAAAGACTCTGCTCCAGCTGAAAAGTAGCGCAGCAAGCCAACTACGTTTTCCTGTCTTCATCCAATCGTATGTCTCAGNAGGATGGTGCGTCCACATTTCCCTTTAATGCTTCTGTGTTCCGAAATGCAAGGTGGTGAAGCAACGCGGGATGTCTCTCGTTCCCGCCCCACACCCCTGCTTCTCACCAGCCCTTCCCTGATTCAGGTCTGCAACCCTTTACTCTAATGAGCNGACACAGTGCAGTAAGTACGGCTTCCGCAGCAGAGCCCAGGGACAGCAGAAAAGGAGCACCGAAGCCCAGCCCTGCTTGAGCCTCTGTCGTATTTTAGTATTCCACCTGCATCCTCAGATCTATGGTTCTCCCTTGCTGCTGCAGTGGATGCTGCTGGCTGCCATGGCAGCAAACATCCTGCTAAATTAAAACAGAGGCACGGCAGCAGCTGGCCAAACGAGAATGCCACAGGTTTCAGAGCCAAGCCTGAATGAGCTGCTATACTAGGATCCTCTGCATCTAAATGACTGTCAGCCACCCAGCCTCCCACACAGGAACACACATGCTCTCTCTCACACTCTTACACAGAACGCTCTTCCTGATTCCGAGAATGACAGAGTAATTCTCTATAGCTGCAGGCAGCTGAAGCAGGCAGATCTGCCTTCTGAATGTTGGGATCCGTGCTGTAAAAGCACAAATCAAATCCAAGAGTGTAAAGGACCTAAAAACGGGAGCCTGAATCCCTCTTCCCTCTGGCAGGTAACGTTTTAAAGGGAAAGATCTCATCCTACCTCTTAAAGAACAAGTTTAAATTCTTAAGATAATGAATAAAATCCTAACGTGATGATGAAAATCAAGATTTCTTCCATATTTCCTTCAAAAACATAGCAGAAACAACAACAAAAACCCCTTAGCTAAAGTATTGTTACTCAAAGCACACATCTAAAAGTTTACAGTCCAGTGCAGACATAAAAGGGTGTGAAGTAAAATACACAATATACATTATTTTTGTATACCAAGCAGTTTCTTAAGTCAATCCATAAGCCTATCACAGTACAATTAATTCTTATATAGTGATAAAAAACTTAAAAGATAAGTATCTTATTTTTATCTCATATTGTGTGTACATACCATACTATTAGGATGAAATACTGAGATTTAGGAAAATTCATTTTCTCAAAGCAAATATGTAGTATATCAGAAATCGTGTATAGCATGGACGATTAAGAAGGGTATTAAAGAACAAAACTTGTGAAGATTTTCTGTTCCCAAATATCACATACTGAAATGGGGGCATGGGAAAATAATCCATCAAGACAGTAAACTGCGTCAGTCAAATTGCATGTAAGTCATCATCTTNTTCAGAGATGACAAAATTAACTGTGAGTTTCCACTTTCAGTTACAAATCTCAGTGAGGAGAAATGTCTTATTTCCTAGCTATAGAAAACAGCACAATAATATGCAATGCTTATTCTGTTCCACATGATGACAGCATTCTCTGTAAAGGTAATGCCTCTTCACGGCTCCACTGAGTGCAGCTCATACTTAGCTCCACGTTACTAGCATGCAAGATTAGATGTCAAGAACAACTGCTATCAAAATGATGTCATCAACAAGCAGTCAATTTGAATGCTGATTCTCAATTTTCACACATTAAACNTTGTGNTTATATAATACATCTTTAAATAAAATTAATGCACATACATAATTACTGAAGTGGATCATTATGCTCCAAAAACAATCTCTTTTTTNAAAAAAATAGTTTCTTCCTTTNAAGTTATTGTAACCAAGTGTGTTTCCAGACTATGAGAACACAATGTAATTCTTAAGATGGAAACATTCTATTTCTATGACCCATGTTATACATACATTGTTTGACATATGGTAATGTATCCTAAGGCCTCGCTGATACACAAGAAGGGGAACCCTAACACTTTATAGGTCAAAGAACTGAACTTTTGCATGTATACATGAAAGCAGCAATTAGACCCTTCCCTTTCAAAAGGGTGTTTATATGCCAATCACCTTAAACAGTGCTTTCCAGTTTCTGCTAAGAACCATTAGAGGGACTTATTAAAGCACCATTTTCAAGGCACCAGCCCCACAACTGTTCATTTAGTGGGTCTGAGAAGGTCATGACATTGCTTTTCCAATATTTTCCCAAGTATTTCTGGCTCTGGGAGTCCACTTCTGTGAGCTACAAGGCTGAGATTAGGGGTTTCTAATTGAGGATGACTTTTGTTCCCTAAGAGACATGTGTGGTTCCAATGGGAGAGGGTAACATCTAAGGGCCAATGATGCTGTTAAACATCTTACAATGACAGATCTAAAGCCCACGAGAAGGAATTATGCACTTTCTAATGTCAGTAGTGTCAAGGTTAAGAAGCATGGTTCAGAGTGCCTTTCAAAATAAAAATGCACTTTCCTGACATTAATGTTCACCCTGNAGTGGTTAACAGCCCTTGCTTAGGTATGTTTTAGTCTCANACCCACGGCAAGACCCCAGCCTGGCATATATTGATTTTGTGACGGAGAACAGAGATGAGCAATCTAAACAACGGATCCCAATGCTTCTGTTCAAGAATGGCCCATGTCATTTCTCTACTTCAATTTAATTTATCAAATAAAATTGCATGTTCTNTCCTAATTTCCCTGGACCAGAAATACAGCACTCTCCTCACAAGGTGAAGACAGTAAAAGTGGACTAAATTCAATGAAGCCAAGGAAGGAAGAAACTGTAGACAAATACCATAAACATTTTGGAAAGATATCCCAACAAAGGAACCACCGAAATGGGGGTTGTCATTTTTTGTATTTATTGAAACATTTTATAACAAGCTTGTAATCCCAGTAGTTTTGCCCCTGGAACTACTAGATGTAAATTTACCCTGACAACTGTAGGGAGCCCACTTACATCACTACAGGCATCCATCCCTGCTTTGTTGAGTGTGCATAACACAAGGCTATTTTTATTTATTTGGAATCACACAGAGAAACGCATGTTATACAAGGTGGAGGAAAAGCTTCCAGGCAAAGGGAATGAAAGCAAGCACCTGCAGAAATGTGACTCATTGCAGTTTTGTCAATATGTAAAATAAAATACATCCACTGTAATGTCCTGAAAAAAAAAAATGCTTTCAAGGTCTTTAGTTAGCATTGCTTCGCTATTTGGATATTTGAGTAGAAGATGTAAGCTGATGTGAATCACCGGAGCTTGACACTCTTAGACTCTACAAACATTCAAGAAATGGAAAATTCTGGTGATCATTTGCAAAGGCCTTAAATGGCAGGTATTCCCTGTTCTCTAATGTAAAGTGTGCATAACCATTACCTTACACTTTGGTTAAACCTATATGCTTGGTTCTAAAATAATTACCTGAAATCATCAACTTATTTCAATATTACTTCTTAGAAAACAGGATAGCATTTTATTTATTTTTTTACAATTAAATATTTATTCCAGTTGAAGTTAAAAACAGCATTGAACAAATGTACACAGTGTAGATACAGGTGGGAGCAGAGAGTCTTAGGCAAACAGGAAAAAAAAGGCAAATGCGATCTGAAGTAGAAAGTGCAATCTAAAACCATTCTACAATGGGATGAACATTTAATCTCAATTATGTTTGATCTCTTGGCACTTAAAAGAAATGGCCTCAGAGAATAAATTCTCCCTGTCAAAGGAGNTAAAAATACAAACAAAGCAAAAGCAGTGAATGTACAAGATAAATTCACCCAGAAATGTAAAACCNAGATGATGACATGAATCTTAGAGGAAGTGCTTTGAGCAATAAGCTGATTTATTCATTGCTGTGGACTGTACAGTACATAATAATAATTTTTAGAACCACCATTATCAGATCAGGTAAAGGCCATGAAGCTTTCTCCAAAAGAATATGATAAAGAAAAGGAAATTTCAGTGCTGCTCTCACAACTTTGGAGAATGTTAAAAAAGTTACAGAGATTCGTCTTCAATGGCAAAGTGAGGCCTCTCATTTCTAATGCTTATCTGCACACCTAAATTTAATTACATTTAATTTTTTTTACAACTTTTTATTGGAAAAGACATTTTAATCACTACTAGTGAGCTATTACATCAAGGAAAATTCAAACAGCTAAGCCTCCTTCTTTGCAAATTCCTCTGACCAATTTACATTGCAGTATGAACTAAGTTTGCTCCTTAGAAGTATTATAATTCTCACAGGCCATACATCATGTGGTTAATGGAACAAAGAT
>LZPO01055718.1:7539-25915 GCA_001675575.1 Neotoma lepida | reverse complement strand
TCTTCAAACTCATCATTGATTCTTTGTATAGCTTCTTTTTTCCCATTTCATTAATATTTACATTCATCTTTGTTATTTCTTTTGTTTACTGGTGGGGATTTAGCCTGTTCTTATATCCTGTGGTATATCATTAAGTAATTTACTGATAGTTTTCTAATCTTTTAATGAAAGCACTTAGAGATACAAACTTCTCCCTTAGAGCTGTTTAAATTGTACCCCACAGGTTTTGGTGTGTTATATTTTTGTTTTCATTTTGTTCCTCAAGAATGGACTCTGAACTCTGTTCTACTCTGCAGATTTTACTATTTTGCTTTGCTGCTGTAACTAGTGCTTTACCACACTAATCACCTTCTTAGGGCTCCTGCATTCCTACTGTCCCCAGATTAACCCCCAGAGATTACAACAGCCTTGCAGGGGAGTCATTTTCGTCATCTTGAGTCTTCTAATTTTATCCATGTCTGATTCTTAACCAATATTCTCTTTAACTTCTTATATAAGTACCAAAAGCAAAATCTGAAAAATTGTTAGCAGAAAATGAGATTAACTTCTGACTATACATTATTTAAGTTAATTAAAAAAATTATTATTTTTATTTTATGTGTATTAGTGTATTGCCTGTAATGTTTACTACATGTAAGCCTAGAAGGCCAGAAGAGACAGCTGGACCCCCTGGATCTGGAGTTAAGCTGCCATATGGGTGCTTGGAACCAAACTTAGTTCCTCTGCAAGAGCAGNTGAACCATCTCTCCAGACCCTTATTTCAATTTTTCGTGTTTACTTTTAGGTGTTACTTGTTGATTAATGACTATCTTAGTCACTGTTCTATTTCTGTGAAGAGACACGATGACCATGGGAACTCTTATAGAGGAAAGTATTTAACTGGGGACTTGCTTACATTTCCAGAGGTTTAGTCTGTTATCAGAAGCATGGCAATAGACAAAGCAGGCATGTTGTGCTAGAGCAGCAGCTGAGAGCTACATTCTGCTCCATAGGCAGAGAGAGAAGGACACTGGGCCTGGCACAGGCTTTTGAAACCTCAAATCCCACCCCCAGTGACACACTTCCTCCAACAAGGCCACACCTCCTGCTCCTCTCAAGTAGTGTCACTCCCTGTTGACTAAGCAGTCACATATATGAGCCTCTGGGGGCCATTCTTATTCAAACCACCACAATGACTAAGTCATATTTTTGAAATATAAAATTGGTGTATACTGATCTTCCATTGGCCAAGAAAATCCCATGACCACTCCCAGAACCAGTATAAGAGAGAATTTATGACTCATAGCACTAACTATGATGTAAAAAAATCATATTCCAAAAATAGTCTTCCCCAGGGATGAGAATATCAATTGGTTATCTAGTACCAAATGGTCAACTCTGAAAACACAGATACTGGTAGCATTTTATAGACTGAGCAGGTTGTTTTATGAATATATATGTATATATGGATGCATACATGTATGCATATAACAATAATTAATTTAAAAGAGGTCATGGATTTGAAAGAGAGCAAGGAGAGTATATGGGAGGGTTTGAAGGGAAGAAAAGGAAATGAAAAATATTGTAATTATAATCTCAAAAAATAAAAGAAGTAATATAAAAAATTCCTTTTCAAAAATCTTTAAATAATACAGAAATCAACAGAGGTCTTCAGACCAGCTGACAATTGGTTTAGATATTTCTAATAATCCTGTTTTCCCCATGTAAGATATAGTATCAATTACATTCAGTTGCTAACTAACAATGGTATAGAGTTTTTGAAGGCAGGCTAGGGAGATGGTTCAGTGTGTAAAGTGCTTCCCATATAATCAGGAAGACATGGACCAGAGTTTGTATCCCTAACACCTGTGTAAAAGCCAGGTGGGTAACAGCCCCTGTAATCCTAGTAGAGGGTAGGCTGAGACAAGGAATCCCATNACTACCTCCCACCCCAGTAGAAGAGAAACTCTTTCCTCTGGGTTTGTAGGNAAACCTTCCTTTTGCTCCAGATTGTGATACTTCCAAGGCTGTTTGCTATCAAAGCACCCCTGAAAGGAGAATTAGGTTAAGGATGGTCATTCTTTGTCCTGGTCAGTTTTTTTTTGTTAGCTTGACAAAAGCTAGACTCATCTGGGATGAGAAACCTCAATTGAGAAAATGCCATCATCAGATTGCCTGTAGGCACATCTATAGGACATTTTCTTAATTAATGGTGGATGTGGAAAGNTTCAGTCTCTTGGGGGTTGTGCCACCCCTGGGCAGATGGTCCTGGGTGGAATATGAAGGTAGGCTGAGCAAGCCATGGGAAGGAAACCAGTATGCAGTGTTCCTTCATACCTGTGCTTCAGTTCCTGCCCTGGCTTCTCTCAGTGATGGATGATAAACTAAACTTTCTTCTTCCAAGTTGGATTTGGTCAGGTTTGTTGTTGTTGTTTTGTTTTGTTGCCTTTTTTTCACAGCAATAGAGAGCAAACTAGAACATTGTTTCATTCCGAGTCTACATAGAATTTTAGAGACTCATAAAGAACTGCCTTGCACAACTCTTACCCTAAATTAGTATTGTTTGTTTGCTCTTGTATCTTATGTTGTATAGTGGCATACCTAGATACAGTGGCTTGTTGTCCTTGTTAACTTCTGTTTCTCTTGTAACAATATAATTTTGTCTCATACTCTTTAAGTGCTCAGTAAGTAATTTATTAAATGAATGAAGAAATGGTCCCCAATTTTCATAGAAATTCATGTATAATTCAATTCTTAAATCTTAAATACTAAATGTATATATGCTAAATAAGTATTATTCATGCATTTTCCCTGCTGACAGAATTCTATGAAGTTAAGTAAATATTTTGGAATAAACTAGACTTTATGCTCTACACTGTTGTAGCTAGTACATGATTCTGAAGCTAAAATACTTCTTGTTCTGATTCAGAAAATATGAGACTGCAGGAGTCAGCAGGCACACGCTTTTGTGTAAACTGTTCCTTGATATAGGCCTGGGAGTTAACAACAGATTTTCTTGCTTGAAACATGAAAAACGAATGTCCAGTTGAGCACAAAGTGCTTTGACTTCCTATGATCATTAACATTTTAAAAGGAAGTATAAAAAACATTGAGTCAAGAAATAATGACTTAAAAAAAAAACTTTAAAAATTAGGATTCATTCCAGTGGTGTAGGCACAACATGGTATTTGTCAAATTTATAACTAAATTACAGCAGTANTTCTTCTAGAAGAGGGTAAAGCAGCTATGGGAAGGTGAAATTGATGAGCTGAGGAGCCTGTCTGAGTTCTGATCCTGCAGCANGGACTGCACAGTTGTTTTCNACAGTGCTTAGCAAATAGAAGGNTCTACTTCATTTAGTAGTTGCTGGGTGCCTCCTCTTAACTCACTGTGCTGTGGATAAACANGGGCAGATCATTTTACTTCTGTGGGTCTGTGTTTTTCATCAGTCAGCTGATGACCTCAAGCACAGGCCTCAGGATGGCTTGGTGCAGAGATTCAGTGACACGGACAAAACGCAGCGTGTAGGATTTCACACTCAGCACAGTTTCAATAAACATTAGTTATTTCGCTTCTTGGATTGGCTAGTGGTGCCTGGCCATGCTACACCAGGGTGTTTGTAGGAAGAAAGTTCAGCTCTTTTGGGGGGATATAGGGCTCCGTGGCTTGCAGGCTCACTCACCTTTTGATGGATCAGAATAGCTTGGTTTCTTCCTTTTCCGTCTTCTCATTTTCTGAATCTGAAACCCCCTTCCTCGTTGCTTAGAAAACTTCAGTAGCTATCTGACTTTTCTCTTTTCTGGCTCTTCCTTTCCAAACCTTTGTGCAGGACTGTGCAGTGAATGGGCATTCCCTGCTCAGGTGCTAGGGTCAGCCTTCACGCTCTGCATACCATCCACAGCCCCTCCCTTCTCCCATCTGTTCACTCAGTGCTGTCAGAGCACTGTTCTCCAAGCACATTCTGTTTCACCTCATGGCTTTGCACTTCTCAGCATTGGACCTGCAGCCCCTTTCTCTCAGTTAACTCCTCTTCCAAGGTTTATAACGACCAACATGGCTGATGTCTCTCCTGAAGCTGAAGCTCTTTTACTCTCCTCTGCCATGTTACTAAATTCATAAAGTCTCCCATTTCTCAAAAATAAATTTAAAATTTAACTTGTTTCCTTCAAGGAACTGAAGATTATGAGGTTATGTACACTTGATCAGGAGCACTTGGAGAAGGACTGTGACCAGCCAATGTAGTGAAGTCCCTAGAGGTATTGTTGAATATGACTGAGTTGGGAAATATTGAATCAGAGGTGACAGGAGAAGTCATTCCGAAGCTTTGTCATCCTGTGATGAGTGTGCATATGTGTGCATGTGTGTGTGTATGTGTATAGATGCATGCATGTATGCATGATGTATGTAATGGGTGAGCATGAGGCAACTGTTATTCCCTTCCCTTAGAAGTACCTCTGACCCAGGGAGCTCACAGGTCAGGTCATGAGATCCTGTGTGGGCAATCCTGGGTAATAGGCCACACTGTAGGTTGTGGAACATCTGTGGATTCTGGATACTGTTTAAATTTGCTATCTTTATCTTAATATTCATATGTTAGTATCTATATCTTAAATATTCATATTCACAAACACCTACACTTTCTGGCCAAAGAGGCTAATGTCTTGACATCCTAACATAACTCCATGTACGTGTTGGTAAAATGATTCAAATAGGATATTTTAAAAACTTAAATATTTGAACATCTTTATTCCATTTGAGTCTGAGTATACTGTGTAATTTTCAGGTTTGAGAGAAGGGCAAAAACCCATGATATTGGAAAAAAGGTCTTTGTTCCATGTGTTTTTGTAATCATATTCCCCACTCATTANTGGAGTAAATGGCACAAATGATTACTAGGTGAGAATAAAATACGTGATTAGAATTTTCAATTCATTAAACATTTGTTGTAAGCTTTTTATTTGCTAGACAGTGAATTCATAGTCTGCTGGAAGACACAGACAGGTGGACAGATAACTGCAATATAATATAATCAATATCAGGGTTCCAGGGGTTTGGATTTGCATTCGTTTTATCCCATGTTTCTTCAAGTATTCCCAGTCAGTTGCAGCAATAATAAATGCTGCCATGGGTGAGCATTTGCTGTGCTCCACACACATATTCTCAAAGATTATGTGGATCAACGTATTTCATTGATAATGTCTGTATCAGTGGACACTAATACCTGTTCATTCAGAAATGAAGAAAATGGGTTTCAAATATCAGTAATGCCTCCTAGAGGCTGAAAGAGTGGCTGGGATGATGGTTGTCTGAACTTGAGGAGGAGCATATGACTAGAGAGGTAAAAAAAATCTCTAAAGCATTGTTAGGAGGAGGTGGACTCAACAGGCCCTTACTTATGAATGGGGAAGGGGAGGATAAACTTCCGAGTAAGACTGAAGGCCTGATGCCTGCGTATCTGGAGAGTGGGAATAAGGGATGTTCATGCTGTCCACAGGCCTGAGCTCTGGAGGAAGCTGGGAAAAGAGTGACCATAAGCAGTTTAAAGGAAACTGTGCCATTGGAGGAGCAACAGAGGAAGGCTTTTTGTATAAAGATATTTCTTTAAGTCTCCTGCGAGGGGTGGAGCCAAGGTTATATTCTCTACTGTAATGTTTGCATCCCCAGAATGCACTGCAGTGCCAAAGACATCATAGATCCTCCGTCTTCATTTTCCCTATTGCAATCTGATCGAAACAGTTCCTTGCTGTGTTGAGCCTCCTAAGAACTTCCCTCCACTCAGATATATGTATTTATATCATAAATCTATATATGCAAATATATAAAAACAATTATGTATGTATATGCATTTAGACATGCAGTCTATTTCGTATATTCATTTGTCTTACTTCCTAAGACGGTGTCCATTGAAGACTTGATGTTAATAGTACCACTCACAGAAAGGGGGGCAATGGTCATTGCAGCATCTGTACTGCTTGCTGTTCAGTCATCACAAATAATGTGCAGACAGATAATGTTTATTATACTAAGGATAAAAGAGAATATAGCATAGGCAGTTATTTTGCATCCAGCCCCCAAGCTGGATGCCTTCTGTTCTTATCCCTGGTCTGTTCCTCCAGGTCCATCAATTCTGTGAATTTTCAATGCACTTGTAGCNCATTATCTTTTAGTTTAAAGATAAAATTAGTAAGAGCAAATGGACTTATAAATTGTCAGATGCTACATGAATATTAAAGATCAGTCAATCATCTGTTTTTGCTCTTCAGTCACCGTACCACAGCTTTCTTATGGCCACATTCTGAGCAGTGACTGGAATNGATGGTGTAATAACTAGTTGCTCATTTGTGCTGCAGAAGTATCCCACGTTCTGATTAGGACAGGTTTGAAAAGNTAAATTTTGACTGAGTGTAACTTACTTCTTGGATCTTCCTTTTAAAAAAAATAAGAAAGACAATAGTAAACTAATCCAGTCCTGTTTTGATTACTTTGTGAATGTGTAAGTATCTCCTGTTGTTTTAAATAGCAAAGCATTAGTCTCTAGCTATTTAAATGTACATAAATGTCACTGAAATTAAATCTCAAATGCTCAGTGTTTTACATAGTCATTTCTTCAGGAGCCTGCTCCATGATTCATTATTTTGCTGGAGGCCAGACAAGCACTCCTGAAGCCTGTGTTTATGGAGCATGTGCTGCTACAGCAGTATTTTAATGCTTNCGTGCTTCTTCTGTGCCTATTCTTTCCTTTCTCTGACAGTTGACTTCATACATTGATCACAAAGCCATCTAGGTAGTATTCTTATATTGTAAACTATGCATTGTTTGGAAACTGGTCATGATTTCCCTTCAAATGGTTTGTAGGGAGCAGATGAAGCTCTGAGGGAAGTCCTGAGGGAATGTGTATTTTGACACGGGCATTCCATTTTTAGAAACAGTTTTTAAGTTCATTGTTAGATAGCATATGGTAGTACTAAAATTTCTATTGAAAATATTTTTGTCATTTTGTAGATACCAAATGAGATTTTCAAAAGATTTTTTCCCTTCTAATAATTCCTGACAGTATTATCGTTGGAAACCCACATTGTTGTTTTTCTTCTCATTCCCGTCATTTGAAGATATTCTCCAGCATTTTACATAATTACCTAAACATAGAACTACCGAGATAGCCTTCATTGGACAAATANGGAAACTGTGTTCCATCCATACCATGCAATGTTANTNGGTGATTTAAAAAAAGAGAATGATTTATGAGGCTGTGAAGTCATAGACGATACTTGAGTTCATATTAAGTAAAAGAAGCCAGGCTGAACACTGTGTTCTGTATAATCCCAAACATATGACATTTTGGTAAAGGAAAACTGTTGGAGAAGGAAAAAAAAAGAATGGTTATCAAGAACTTGAGGATGATAGGAGTAAATAGATGGACCTCAGAGGATAAATGTACACTACCAAGACTGAACTGTAATGGAAGCTTTGGACATTAGTAATGGCTTTCTAATAACTGGTTTGTTGTTTTCATGGAATATAAACTTCAGTGAAGGCTCTGGTTTTTTTATACATTGAGTGAATGGTTTGCTTGTTTAAAATGAAACAATTCTAATAGGTTTTCTGCCCCCCAATAATAGCTTTCTCTGCCTATGNAGTAAGCCAGATCAAGCCAAAATGAAAAAGTATAACAACCGATTTATTTGAACAAGTGAGCAAGGCAACTCCTGGGCAGATTCTCTANTCCCAGAGATAGAGGCAGGNGAAGCTGTGCCCAGAAACGAAGCAGAGAGACTTTATAGGTTATAGGTGAGGGGTGATGATGTGTCCTCTAGAAGCTGGGATTGTGCCCAAGTATGGTCAAAAGCTGAGCACTTTAGGTGAGGACTTGGACTGCTGGCAACATTAGGGGAGGAAGCTGCAATAACAACCAAGAAGGAGGAACTGGACTTTTTGGCACCTTTCCTTTGTTCAGAGATTCTCTGAGTGGGCAGGGTTTAGAGAGAAAGAAAGAGGAATAGGGCTTTCTGGATCGTATACGGGCAGCTGGAGGTTCCAACCAAATTATCTCCTTGAAGAACTGACAGCTTTAGTACTCTCAGGTCTTAGTTTCACAGAAGAGGAATTCTAAGAAAAACAAGGGAGGATATTTTCAGGTCAAGAGGAGTCCTCCNGAGCTGACTGCTCTTCCACTGTAGAGCACCATCATCACTCAGGCAGCATGTCAAGGGGCTATACATGCCCAGCATAGTAATGATGACGCCCCAAGAATAATAAGTTGGACACTATTTAGTCTGAGTGCACCAGCGAAGCAAAATCAATAGAAATATATAGGTAGGTCAAAAGACAGACACATTTATATTATTATTAATTTATATGGCTATAGAGGCTAAGGAATCCCCCATTCTGCAGGGACAAGCTGGATAGCTAGGAGAAACTGATGGTACAGTTGTGCAAATGAGAAGCCTGAGGAAATAGGAGGAAGCCAGTAGTTTATAATCCAGTCCAAGTCTGGGTTCTAAGGTAAAAAAACAGTGTCCCAGCTTATTACAGAAAGAATCCTTTTTTTTTTTCAGCCTTTTATGTGATCCATATCTTCAAGCCATTGGACAAATCTCACCCAGTTACTGAGGACAATTTGTGGCACTCAGCTTTAACTATTCAAATGTTAATCTCATCCAGAAACACTCTCATGGACACACCTAGAAATAATGATCCCCTTAATTATCTGATTGTATAGCTTATGTTATCTTAGCCCTGTGTTCTCCTTTTTTGTTGTTGTTGTTGTTGTTGTTGTTGTTGCAGTGATAAAATACTGACTAAAACCAACTTGGGTAGAAAAGTGTTTATTTACAGCCCATCATTGAAGAGAAGATTAGGGCAAGAAGTCAAGGCAAGAACCCGGTGGCAGGAACTGAAAGATAAGCCATGAAGNAATACTGCTTACCTGCTTGCCCTCCATGTCTTGCTCAGCTACCTTTTTTAATACGTCCCTGGGCCACCTGCTCAGTGGTGGCACGGTCCACAGTCAACCATTAATCAGCAAACATCCTGCAGACTTGCCTACAGGCCAAACTGATGGAGGCAGTTCCTTAATTGAGGTTTTCTCTTCCTGAGTGACTGTAGTTTGTATCAAGTTGATAAAGCCTAACCAGCACAATATAGACGAACTTATCCCTTATCTTTCCTCATGTTCTTGTGTATATGAAGGAAGAAACAATTACAAAGATGCTTTCCTTAGGAAAGCATGTCTTCTAATGTGTGTTGGGATATTANTTTTTGGTTCTAAGGTTAGCAAGAAATATCCAAATGCCTTCAAACCTTTCTACCCAGGGGAGGAAATAACAGTTATTGTTTAGAGTTGTTAAAAGTACCCAGAAAAATAAAAGGCCCCGGCCTCGATGTTTTTGTTAGCCTTTGCATTTTTATTTTTATTAATTAGTGTGACTACATGTGTGTGCATGCCTGTGGTGCCAGAAGAGGGCATTGGATCCCAGAANCTGGAGTTGCAGGAATTTGCAAGCTGCTNGCATGGATGCTGTGAGCTTTGGATAAATAATCTAGAAAAAAACAATGACATATGTCCTAATGTGAATAGACAGATTGTCTAACAGTGTTGACAATTATTAATTATATACTGTACAGCTTATTTTGGTGAAAGCAAATCTCAAAAGTATAATTAAGAGAAATGTGTGCCCTTTTTACATATTGGGTGGAAAAGTTGATTTAAAAGACTAGTGAAAAATTTAAACTATCAAAATGTTTTATTTTCTTTGATCATTATTAAAAAGTCTATACATTTACTTACAACTCCAACTTGCTGAAATATACTAAATAAATATGTATTCAAAGTGATTTTTTTTATCTTGAATTAAAATTAAACATCAGAGTTGGTATAAAATTATTTGAAATTTTCAGAAAAGAGACATTGATGGTGCAAGGAATGAGTTAGGATTTCTACTCTGTGTCAAAACACCAACCAAGGCAACTTATAAAAGAAAGCATTTAATTGGCCTATGGTTTCAGAGGGCTAGAGGTCATGATGGTTTGGATTAGAACAGCAATTCTCAACCTATGGGTCAGGCCACCTTTGGGGGGGGGGGTCAAATGACCCTTTCAGGGTGGTCAACTAAGACCATCGAAAAACACAGTCATTTATAGTATAATTCATAACAGTAGCAACATTATAATTATTAAGTAGCAACAAAAATTTTATGGCTGGAGGTTACTACAACATGAGGAACTGTATTAAAGGGTCACAGGATTAGGAAGGTTGAGAACCACTGGATAAGAAGGTGTGGCCTTGTTGGAGAAGCTGTGTCACTAGAGGCTGACTCTGAGGTTTCAAAAGTGAGGTGCCACTTGAGGTAATATTTCCAGTATGACTCTCTCTATCTCCTGCTTGTGGATCAAGATGTGAACTCTCAGCTGGCTGTTCCTGCCACCATGACTTTGCTCAACCATCATGACCTCTAGCCCTGATCTGTGAGTATAGTAGAATATTATTAGGAATCATTTTGTTGTTTTTTTTTTTTTTTTGCTAGTCGTGTTTGGTTCTACTTAGGTCTCTGGGATATTCAGCCTCTGGTTCCTGCCTGTTTAGGCAATGTTAGGCATGGGCTCCCTTTCATGGCATGAGTCTCAAGTTAGACCAGTCATTGGTGGACCACTCCCACAAGTTCTATACTACCATTTATCCCAGCATATCTTGCAGACAGGACAAATTATTAAGTTGAAAGTTTTGTGGCTAGGTTTGTGTCCCAATCCTACCCCTGGAAGCTTTGCTTGGCTACAGAAGATGACTGGTTCAGTCTCTGTATCCTCCATTACTAGGGGTCATAGCTAAGGTCACCATCTTAGATTCCAGGGAGTTTCCATTGCACTAGTTGGTAGTTCGAATATAATTGGCCCCCATAGGGAATTGCACTATTAGGAGGTGTNACTTTGGTGGAGTAGGTATGACCTTGTTGGAAGAAGTGTGTCACTGTGAGGGTGGGCTTTGAGATCTCTTTTGCTTAAGCTTCACTCAGTGTGACACTCATTCTACTTCCTGTTGCCTGCAAGATGTAGGACTCTCAGCTACTACTTCAGCACCATGTCTGCTTGTGTGCACCATGTTCCCCAGCCATGATGACAATGAACTGACCCCCTGATACTGTAAGTGAGCCACCATGTCTGCCTGCATGTGGCCATGCTCCCCCCCATGATGATAANGGACTGACTCTCTGAAACTGTAAGTGATCCACTTCAACTAAATGTTTTCCTTTATAAGAGTTGCCATGGTCATGGTGTCCTTTCACAGCAATAGAAACCCTAACTAAGACAGAAGTTGGTACCAGGGACTGGAGTAGGTATGGCCTTGTTGGAGGAAGTGTGTCATTGTGAGGGCAGGCTTTGAGGTCTCTTTTGCTTAAGCTTCACTCCAGCACCATGTCTGCTTGTGTGCACCATGTTCCCCAGCCATGATGACAATGAACTGATCCCCTGATACTGTAAGTGAGCCACTTCAATTAAATATTTTTCTTTATAAGAGTTGCCATGGTCATGGTGTCTTTTCACAACAATAGAAACCCTAACTAAGGTTTCCACATNGCCCCCAAGTGCCCCCCAATTCCAGTTGTCTCTCCCTCCATTCCCCACAACCTAATCCCTCCTGTTCTCATAACCANCCACCCCAACTACCCCAGAAAAAATTATTCTATTTCCCCTTCCCAGAGAGATCAATACATACTCCATTGAGCCCTCCTTGTTACTTAGCCTCTCTGGGTCTGCTTATTGCAATGTGATTATATTTTCCTTAACAGCTAATATGCACTTATATGTGAGTACATACCATGTTTGTCTTTCTGGGTGTGGGTTCTCTCATCAGGATGATCTTTTCTAGTTCCATCCATTTGCCTGCAAAATTTCATTATGTCATTTTTTTAACAGCTGAATAATACCTCATTGTGTAAATGTACCACATTTTCTTTATCATTCTATTGAATGACNTCTAGTTTGTTTCCAGTTTCTAGCTATTATTAATAAAGCTTCTATGAACATAGTTGAGCAAGTGTCCTTCTGGAAGGATGGAGCATCCTTTTGGTATATCCCCAAGAGTGGTATAGCTGGCTCTTGAGGTAGATAGATTCCCAATTTTCTGAGGAACCNCCATATTGACTTCCATAATGGCCTTACTAGTATGCACCAGCAATGGAGGAGTGTTCCCCTTGCTCCATATCCTTCTCCAGCATGAGCTGTCACTTGTGTTTTTTATCTGAGCCATTCTGATAGGTNTAATATGGAATTTCAAAGTAGTTTAAATTTCCTGCATNTCCTTGTGACTAAGGATGTTGAAAATTTCTTAAGGTATTTCTCAACCATTTGAGATTCCTCTATTGAGAATTCTCNGTTTAGATCTGTACCCTATTTTTAAATTGGATTATTTGGTTTGTTGGTATCTACGTTCTTGAGTTCTTTATATATTTTGGATATTAGTCATCGGTCCGATGTAGAGTTGGTGAAAACCTTTTCCCATTCTCTAGGCTTCCATTTTGTCCTTTTGACAGTGACCTTTGCCTTGCAGAAGCTTTTCAGTTTCATGAGATCCCATTTATTGTTTATCATAGTGCCTGCCCTATAGGTGTTTTNTTCAGGAAGTTGTCTCCTGCATCAGTGCATTCAAGACTGTTCCCCCACTTTCTCTTTTATCAGGTTCAGTGTATCTAGTTTTATGTTGAGGTCTTTGATCACTTGATTTGGAGTTTTGTACAGGGTGATAGATAGCCTGATTTTAGTGGAATTGCTTTGAGTTTCTCTCCATTTAATTCGATGTTGGATATAGGCTTGCTNTAAATTGCCCTCAGTATGCTTAGGTATGTCCCTTGTATCCCTGATCTCTCCAAGACTTTTATCATGAAGAGTTGTTAGATTTTTGTCAAAGGTTTTTTCAGTATTTAATGAGATGATCATGTGGTTTTTTCCTTTCAGTTTGTTTATATGGTGAATTACATTGATAGATTTTTGTATGGTGAACCANCCCTGTATCCCTGGGTTGAAGCCCTCTTGATCATGGTAGATGATCTTTTTGATGTGTTCTGGGATTAGGTTTGTAAGTATTTTATTGACTATTTTTCCATCTAAATTCATAAGGGAAATTGGTCTGTAATTCTCTTTCTTTGTTGAATTTTTGTGAGGTTTGAATACTAGGGTGACTATGGCCTCATAAAATGAATTTGGCAATGTTCCTTCTCTTTTTATCTTGTGGAATAATTTGAGGAGTATTGGCATTAGCTCCTCTTTGAAAGTCTGGTAGAACTCTGTGCTAAAAGTGTCTGGCCCTGTTTGTTTTTTTTGTTTTGTTTTTGTTTTTTGGGGGGTTGGGAGAACTTCAATGACTGTTTCTATTTCCTTAGGGGTTATAGATAGGTCTATTTAAATTGTTTATATGTTCCTGATTTAATTTCCTTAGGAGTGTCTATTGAGAAAATTGTCCATTTCTTTTAGATTTTCCAGTTTTGTGGAGTACAGGTTTTTAAAGTATGACCTAATCATTATTTGGATTTCCTTTGTCTCTGTTGTTATGAATCCCTTCTTGTTTCTGATTCCTCTCCCAATAGCCTCTCCTCTCTTCCTTTCATTTCTAGTATGTATATGTACATAGAGTACATATACATACATATACATACAATATGCATTTGTAGTAGAAAAGATGTTGACTAAAAGGAATTGGCTCATACAAGTATGACTGCATCCCAGGGTCTAATTTTTTTGTCAAGCTCCTCCTGACAACAGAGGACAGTTCTGGTGTAGTGCCTGGAGAGCTCCAGCCCTTCAACACAGGATGAAGGCTGTTGAGACATCTAGCTTGGTGCACTGGGTAACTCTAGAGAATCTTGCCAGTGGTAGTTTGAAAAAAAATGGCCCCACAGGGAGTGGCACTATTAGGGGGTGTGACCTTGTTGGAGTAGGTGTGGTCTTGTTGGAGGAAGTATGTAAGTCTGAGGCAGGCTTACATATGAGGTCTCATATATGCTCAAGCCACACCCAGTGAGACAGTCTACTTCCTGTTGGCTGTGTATCAGCATGTAGCAGCTCCTTCTCCAGCACCATGGCTGCCTGTATGCCACCATGCTTGGTGCCAAGATGATAATGGACTAAACCTCTAAAAATGTAAGCCACNCCAATTAAGTGTTTTTCTTTTATATGAGTTGCCATGGTCATGGTGTCTCTTCACAGCAATAGAAACCTTAACTAAGATAGTACNTAATACAAGCTCTTTCCTAAAACCTAAAACTTGTATATCTAACAGGCTGCTCATTACCTCTAATTAAATGTTTAGGAAGCAGCACAAACCTAGTATATTCAATATTAAAGTCTCAATGCAGCTCAGAAACCTACTTATTGTGCAGTTTTCTCCATTTTAGTTAATCATATCTTTATAATCAATACAGGCCCCAAATGCCTGTGTCATCCTTGACTTCTAGCAAGTCTCACAGCTTCACCATTAAAATATGCACAAGTCTCAGCTACTTTTGCTACTGTCACCCTGATCTATGTTGGTCTACCATCAGCTTCTGGATGGAGTATTTTAGCACTCCGTCACGTTGTCTTCCTCTTTCAATCCAGACCCACAGAGGCTGTTTCTGTTCCNCAGCTTCAGTGAGCCTGTTGAAAATACAACTCCAGTTTCCACTTCTTCTTAACACATTATTATGCTGTCCACTCGGCTGCAGATTAAAAGCTGATCCCTCCCACCGCTCCCACTTCCTCTTGTCTCATCACCTGCCATCCTTACCTGGCACACTCCACCTGGGACCCATGCACAGTCANTCTCTCCTGGAATTATCTTCTACATGACATGTTCTTTTGCTGTCTGAAGAGGTTTGTTCAAATATTGCCTTTTCAGAAAGTAGGATTTTAATTTTTTCTAAAACTATTTTAGAAAACTATATTCATATATTATTTGTATAACTAAAAAACAACATTGATGTAACACAACAGGTTTATAGATGGGTAAGACCTTTAATTACTTTNTTCCAGCAGCCTGCCTTGGACCTTCTGGTCCTATGAAATCTAGCTAGCAGAGAGGAAGCTTCTAGCTCAGTTCCAGCTTGATTTCTGTGTCCTACAATCAAAGTGTGTAGTGTCTTCAGCAATGGGTTTAATATCTAGTTCTTGTGGTAGGCAACAAACAGCAATGGCAATAGCCTATGTTGTTTTGGAGACCACTAGGACCTTCCTGACCAACACATGGGGAGGTGTCCCCCATATGGCACTTGGATTTTNATTTAATAACCTGTGGCTTCTGAGATTTGCATTATCCACTTATGTAGTTTACTTCCCTTTAAAATTATACATATAAATAATGTATATATACATATATAGCTGTATTTATTTGGCTTGTAANATAGTAGGTTTCCAAATGGCTTCTTCATACACCATTAGTTGAGCTTTGAATTTATNTTCTTCATATTTACCCAGCAGTNATTTATCCCTGTAAATAACTGTAAATATAATGGTGGTCAGTTCTATTCTACTTGTTTGTTTCCAATTTCCTAAGTCAAAGAAGTTTTCATCAATGCAAANTCATTCTTGGTATTTATCCATACAGATCTCTCTATGCTAGCTGGTGTTGGTGTGGAGGTGGGGAGCAGACAGCCTCAGAGACATGAGGACAGTGTCTGTTGTCTTTCTCCATGTGAGAATAGGGCTTTGCTGGGGCAGAAGACTAAATCCCAGGAAAATGATGACTGAATCCATGTCCCATGTAGAACTTCTTAGATTTCTTAATGGGTGTGTGCTGCTAAAAAGTTTCTAAAACTTATAACGCAGCAGATGTTTTCTGATTTATTGGGCCCAGTTGGCCAATTTATTATCTGAATCCAGGAGGTGGTTAGGAGCTGTCTCTTATACACATCTAGATGTGTATAAGAGACAGGTGTGGCTTCTTTCCAGTTTGGGTCTCTCTGTAAATAGCAGATCTTGGTTTAGAAGAGAGAATTAAAATGCTGCTGTTGATTCTTTCTTTTTTTTTTCTTTTGATTTTTCGAGAGACAGGGTTTCTCTGCATAGCCCTGACTGTCTTGGAACTCACTTTGTAGACCAGGCTGGCCTTGAACTCAGAGATCCACCTGCCTCTGCCTCCNGAGTGCTGGAATTAAAGGCCTACACCACCACCACCTGGCTGCTGTTGACTTTTCTTAAGGCAGTTGTGTCAAATAAATCTCCACANACATATAACTNTAAGGATNTGTAAAAGTTAAAAACAAAATAAGAAAATAANAACCCAAAATGTGCTCATTTTCTCACCTAAGTCATGATAAACCGTTGTTTATGATTCAAACTTGGCNTTCTGCAACTTGTATTTGATGGTTAATCAGTGTGTCTACCAAGAAGAGACCNCAAGACTTAGCTTTTCAATTTAGCCATGGGNTGGGAGGGAGCACCATTAATTATGGCCTTGACATTTAGCAAAGCCAAATTAAGCAATCATGTGACATTATTTAGCCAGCTTGTTACCAAGTTTCACACTTGATGGGCATCAGATAAGCACTAATTGCCTGGCTGGCAATTAGCAGCTTCACATCTGCTGCTGTGCATACACCATGCAGTGGGGATGGTGTGGGAAGATGATTTCAGGTGTGCTTCTGTGGATACACCATGCAGTAGGGATACTGTGGTGACTGATTTCAGGTGTGCCTCCGTGGATACACGATGCAGTGGGGATGGTGTGGGAAGATGTTTCATGTGTGCCTCTGTGGATACACGATGCAGTGGGGATGCTGTGGGAAGATGATTTCAGGTGTCCCTCTGTGGATACATGATGCAGTGGGGATGGTGTGGGAAGATGTTTCATGTGTGCCTCTGTGGATCTACCATACTGTGGGGATGGTGTGGGAAGATGATTTCAGGTGTGCTTTTGGCAGGAACTATGATGCTCATGTGTGGTATGGATTTATTTTTAAAGATAATAGCTTCATAATTTCCTTAAACTGAGGACATTCATTAAAAATAGGATTCCTTTTGCATTCAAGGTGTAGGTATCAGTTAATAGTGGTAGTGTCCAGTCATCACTTCCCTTTTAGATAGAGAATTGAAAGACATCCTTGTATTCCCCTTTTGAATTATTGGAATCAGTGCCATAGAAATTGTCTGCAGTTGAGCATGATGGCTATTATTTTCATTATCATACTTANAGCTCCATGTATTCATTATGCTGAATGGAGACTGGTGAACTAGGGTCTGTATGTGTTATTCCTTTATTTGAACTGATTCATTTACATGCAATGTAAGTAATATGAAGCTAGGAAAATATTTATGAAGTAATCATACTAGCTAACATTTGTCATTATTTACACTATGCTAGCTATTGTGCTAAGTCCTTTATGTGTGTTGGCTTTGAATGTGTGTGGAAAGATGATTTCATTGTCTTTTTTATTTTTGCTTTCATATCTTTTTAATGCTTTCAAAATTATAACTTCCATGGTAAGTTTTAGTTACAATAAAAATTTCTCTTATGCTTGTTGATCTCATGTGTACACATAATGAAAGCTTGATCTGAATAATACNTTCAAAAGATAATAAAGCTGATGAAATTTTAACACTTTAAGATTGAGTATTGACAGAACACAGATGTCTTATAAATGAAGGAAAAGCCAGAAGGATCATNTGAACCTGATGAATAGTAACTGGGATCTGTAGATGTGCTGCAATTCTGTTTATCATCTTTGTAAAATCTCACTCAGAATGAATTGTCCACACGGTGGGATGATCCAGCTGCTTGTTGAATCAATTGCATTTAATTAGCCCATCTGATGTTGATTGAATTCTGGGCTTCTATGCCTGGATCCTGAAAAATTGAATTATCAGTATTCTTCTCATTTAGAAATATTTGAATTTAAAGTGATGAGAGATTTTTTATGCCAAATCATTCTTATTATGTTGTGTTCATAATCTACCCAGGGCATGTTCTCTGGTTCTGCCACAGTCTNGAGAAATCAGCCTCCTGTGCGATTCAGTCATAGGCAGCAATAATGCAGTGACCAAACAAGCAGTGAGTATTTACCCTTGGGTATCAGCTATGGATGGAAGGAGCAAAGGAGAGGACGTCTACACATCTAAACAGTCAGATGCCTCTGTTTCTCTGTGCATGCACAGGCCCATGGCTTTCGCAGATAATCAGTTTTTCTTGAGAGAGAAACCAAGGTGAAGAATAATGGTAAAGTGTGTGTGTTTAAGTCTTGATTCCACTGCTTACCAGCTTTCTTGCCTTGGGCTATTCACTAAATTTCTCTTGTTTGTCATTCCCTTGTGTTTAAATGAGGTAACATAGTAACCTGGAGAAATTATTTATTCTTAGTAATTCCTAAAATTTGATTTACAGTTTTTTATTCATTTCTTCAGTGTGTGTTTGGGGTGGCGGGGGGNNGGGNNGGNA